>CM060921.1:594725751-595030751 GCA_030737875.1 Allium sativum | reverse complement strand
TCATCGCTCTTCATCGCCGCTCATCTCAGGTCTCAGCTGCATCTCAGCCTCAGCTGTCGCCTCTTTCTGGTGTTTGTCAGAGTTCAGATCAACCCTAGGTTGATAGCCCTAATTTCTAATTCATAGGCGATATGAGTTAATTTTCATTTTTTTGAGTTTATGCCTTTGTCTGTTCTTCAATCTTCATAATTGTATTCAATTGTTCATGCTGGCTGCAAATTTGAAATTGTATGTCAAATTATTTGCTGATTTCGATTATTCATACATGTTTGGCTTGCAGTTGCAAACATCGAATTTGTTTGCCCCTCTTTTCTCCAATTAGCTTGCAAATTACCTGTTGTCACCTGTAAGCTAATTGCTTTTGCCTGTTTGATGAATGATGAATTATGAACCACCTGCCAGACCTCAACAATAAGAAATTGAATGAATGAATGTTATTTTTCTAAATAAAAAATAAAAAAATCCTAGACTCAGCATTTGTACTTTTTTTTTTTTTTTTTGAATTAATCTGTACTGTTTTTATAATCCTATACTAAGTTAGCTAGCAGAAGAGAAAATAAATGCCTGATTCTTAAATTAGTTTTGTGATTTGTTGTTTCACTAATTTGTGTGTAACTGCAAAATAAAAAATTGTTAAATATTTATGAAATCATGTTAGCTACTTTTTTTTTTCAATGTCATGCCAATACTTATTTGCTTATTGACAATTGATTATTAAAAAAATTGTTTTTTGAAGATAATTGAGTATGTTATATCATGATTTGAGATAGGAATCAAAGACAAAATTCTAGATATCAAAATAGGAAGAAAAAGCAACAGAGAGATGAAGAAACAAAATAATTAGTTGGTTCAATTTCAAATTTATTTCAAGCAACAAATAAAAAAGTTCAGACTTCGAGTCAAATTGATGAAATCAATCGGGAGCATGAAAATATAAATATTGATAGCGCTAATGATGAAAGGACTATAAGTGGAAATGTTGATGTAGAAATTGATAATCAACGTATTGTAGAAGTTACGGAAGATGAGCATAACGAAGATGTTGGCAATTCTTTTGATGAAGATATTAATGATGCAGCCATAATTGATCTTGAAAAGGATGTTGATATTAATTATGATCCAGGATTATGGGGAAAAATTAGTGACACCAAAAGAATCATGTTAATTCGACGTGGATTTTAAAGGAAAACGATGCATTTCCAAGAAGCAAGATTGATAGTAGACATTTTTCTTTTAAACATTACATTGGTGGCTATCCACGTAGAGAAGAACATGAAAAAAAATGACTTATATACTCAAATGAATGTGATAAAGTATATTGTTTTTGTTGTAAGCTTTTTAAAAATACACAGAAGGTATCTCAATTGGTCGGTGAAGGATGCAATGATTGGCATAATCTATCCAAGAAGTTGAGAGAGCGTGAAAGTAATCCTTCACACAATGCGAATCTTATAAAATGGGTTGATTTGCATAAGGGGCTTCAACAAAAGAAAACAACTGATAAAGCAATGGAAGCTCAAATTGACTAAGAGAGACAATGTTGGAAAATAGTACTTGTGCGTATAATTGGCGTTATCAAAACACTTTCAATAAATAACTTACCATTTTCTGGATCAAACGAAAAGATTAATGAGAAAAATAATGAGCTTTTTTGTCAACTTATAGAATTCGTGGCCGAATTTGATCTCATTATGAAAGAACATCTTAGACGTGTGGTAAATAATGAAATAAATCATCATTACCTTAGCCACAAAATCCAAAATGAATTGATAATTTTGTTGGCTGCTAACAAGATCAAAGTAGCAATGCTTGCAAAGATAAAGAAGACAAAGTGATTCTCCATCATCCTCGATTGCACTCCGGATTTGAGTCATAAAGAGCAGATGTCCATTATTGTAAGATGTCTGAATGTTGACGATGCAAGTGATGTAAACGTGGAAGAATACTTTCTTGGATTCATAACAGTCGACGACACATCCGGACTTGGTATTTTTAAAGAACCTGAGCTTGTTTTGGATACTCTTAAACTCGATATTAATGATGTGAGAGGACAAGGGTTGATGACCATCACTATTTTTACTACAAGAAGAAAAACCTATTGCCTACCTCAGTAAAGCTCTACAAGGAATAAATTTAGCTATGTCTATGTATGACAAAGAGCTGATGGCCATCACTATTGCTACAAGGAAATGGTCACAGTACTTAATTGGTAGACAATTTGTTATTAAAACTGGCCATCAAAGTTTAAAAATACCTTTTATCCCAGAAGCTACACACAAGAGGGCAAAACAAATGGTTAGCTAAACTTCATGGACTAGATTACAAAGTAGAATACAAAAGTTGTAAGGAAAATACCGTGGTTGATGCTTTGTCCAGAAAGGAATACGATGTTCAGCAAGAGGTACAGTCACATGCTTTATCTACCCTACAAACACCCTAGCTACAAGATTTGAAGAATACCTTTTTAGCATCTACATGGTACCAACAGAGCTTATTAAAATACAACCAAGGGCAATTGTGTGAAGGAAAATATAAACTAGTATATGGGTTACTATTTCATAAAGGAAAGCTACTCCTAGATCATCATTTAACCAGCTTACTTCAAACAGTGATTGAAGAACATCACGCAACACCTTTAGGAGGCCACTGTGGAATTAAAGGTATTATGAAAAGGATTAAACAGACTTTTTATTGGAAAAACATGGAAAAGAAGTATTGAAAGGTGAAAATATATTACTCCCTGGGTTATTGAATCCCTTACCCATTCCTGAAAAGATATGGCAAGACATATCGATGGACTTTATTACATGTTTGCCAAAAAGCCATAAATATACAATGATTTATGTTGTAGTTGATATATTGAGAAAATATACTCATTTCTTCCCTCTCAGCCATCCATATACAACAAAAGATGTTGCAAAGGTCCTTTGCAATAGAATCTTCAAGCTTCATGGGTTACCCAAATCTATAGTAAGCGATCGTGATGCAATGTTTACTAGCAATTTTTGACAAGAATTGTTTAAACTATAGGGATGCAAGTTGAATTTAAGCTCAGCATATCATTCACAGAATGGTGGGCAATCTGAAAGTGTTAACAAAATATTAGAGCGATATTTGAGATGTTTTGTGTGCCATCGACCACACGAATGGAGTGAATGGCTTACCTTAGCTGAATTTTGGTATAACAAGTGTGAACCCGTGCTTCGCACACGGGCTTACGATAATAGTTGTAAGTGAAACGCAAATAATGTGTACATATATAAGCATTAATTTCTAGACGTTATTCAGCGCGGGTAATACATTTTTTAGTTAAGGGCACTGCTAAGTTGTGTAACCACTAAAAGGAAGAAGTCGCGGCTGTACATCGAAACTGGAGCAATAAATGTGAATTGTTTATTTGATTGGTAATTAAGCATTATATTATAACAACCAACTGTGAAATTGGATGCATAACAGGTAATGACTATATGACTGACTACATATCTAATTATCTTGCCAATACGAAGTAGATTATTATCTGCATAATTTTGTATGGGATAAAAGTAAGATTGCATCCAATAACGAAATTCAAAAAACATCAAAAAAGTACTAAAAAGGGCAAGACCATGGAAAGATATGGAACGTAGCAGAAACAAAATATGTGCAGCATCGCAAAGCAATCATTATACAATATATGATCAAGGCAAAGTGAAAATAACACATAATTTAGCTAGATAACATTTATAACTACCATAAAAAGAGGAGCACTTCAAAAAATCAACAGAACCTAGAGCTTAACCTAAGGAAGATCCAATCATAGTCGTATATGCAAGATATGTAAAGGCTGAAATTTGAACTTGATGGCTTTAACATTAAAAATTAATCCAGTAACGGAGCATTGCGAGCTTTCGTGCTTTGAAGGTTGTAAAATAATAGGTTAGTTATTTTTGATTAGCGACTTTACACGAACATTATGATTTAAAAAAAATCAAGAATAGGCAAGCAGCCTAGGATGTGTGACCTTTACATGAGTAGGGGTGTAAATCGGTCGGACCGGACGGAGGTGTGTTCAGTTTCTGTCCTAAAAAAAATCGGACCAAACACGGACCAGACCAAAAAATTTCTCAGACAAATTTCGTTGTCCTAATTCGTGTCCTAAATAAAATCGGTCAGACACGGACATGTTCGGACTGATCGGACTCGGTCGGACATGGCTATTTATATCACATTTTGTACATTTTACTAGATGTTCTCTCAACTATATGTCGAATTACAAGTAATTCGGACGAATTCGAACGAGCTCGGACTGGACATGATTTTTTTCTCGTACAAATTTTGCTGTCCTAACTCGTGTCCTAAATGAAAATCGGACGGACTCAGACGGACGTATTTCGGTCACGGACACGAACGGACGTCGGACATTCGAACAAAATTTACAGCCCTATACATGAGCCAAAGTGTCAAGCAGTTCCCTATATTGAATTCTTAACTTCTGTAGTGAGTATAGCACAAACAATGCCAACTTTTTGTCATAAAAAGAAGAATAATTTATAATACTAATTTTGGTTGGGACAAAAAAATAATGTGAAAATAGTTTTGGTATCCTAAAAGTTAGACAGCAATCGGAAATGTTATTACATATTTTGGCAAGGAATGAATCTGAAACATATGGCTTACCTATAGTAATTTGACATATAAACACAACATTCAGTCGGACCAATGAAAACTTTGACAGAAAAATGTGACTCACATAGCCCAACAATAAATTAGATGGATCTACATTTAGAAATAACCCATAGGAGTTTAATATAAATAACTATTGTTTCATAATGTGTATTAAAAACAATAAATATGAAATATTTAGCTTATCTGTAGGACGAAAGTCGTTACCGTTACAATATAACACCTTTTGATGCTCTTTAATGCATTTCATATTGTCAAGTGTTTCGCAATGATAGTTTATATCCTCCATGCACATCAAAGAGAGCATCTGCATGCAACATATTGGTTGTCAACAGTAAAAATAAATGACACCGTGGAAAACCATTAGAGAAAATGCATGGATCCAAAAACCAATTCAAACATTCCACCATATAATGAAGTAAATTATAGAGATACATATTGAATCCATAAAGCAGGACAACTAAACAGAAATAGATGGCTAATATAAAGCTTAAAGTGGGTATTATTTTCAATGCCACTAACACTATTTTCAAATTTCATGGTTCAAAGTTCAAAATTTTGTCCTCTCTAACAATTCTAACAATAACTCTTGTAAAAAGCAAAGTAGTGGAGAAAAATTATACTGAATTAATGGATTTAAACTATTTCAGATAAAATAATTACCTCTACTTTTATGTTAAGAGTTTTGTCTTAAAAAAAACGATAACAACGTACATGGAAATACAAATAAAACATGGGGTAATAGAGCTAGGTTCTAGTGTGCTTCAGTCATAAGGTAATACGTATGTTTCAAGTTTACATATAGATAACTCACCAGCTAATTTATGCATAGCAGTGGAGTAAGACCCTCAATATAATATAATACCTTCATGCCTAATAAAACATCTAAAATACACCAATGTAAAAAATCAGGTATAGTTATACCATCAATGATAATTATAGTTAAAACAATTCTTGTAATTAAACATACACACACATAAGCACACATTTATCTTAGAGAGTGGCTATTGGGAAACAAAATTAGAGACACAAATTGTGAACCACTGGATTTGTTTAATATTACGTGGAATGTGGATTCAAAAAGAGATCAAATGTTTGAGATTTCTTGTATCTAATTTATGTAATAATTTTGCGTCTAAATAGACTTTCACATACATAAATGCATACACATACATACAAATATATGTAGCAGGGAAAAGCATATCACTACAAACACAGCAGTCATACATATTTAAGTGAATATAAAAGATTGAAAACCTACTAGAAGTTAAGTGTAGAATATTTTCAGAAAAGAAAAGGTATATACATACTGTTATTCTCCTAAACAATTCATTGAACATAAAATATCATTACCTCTTTAAACGAAGAAAAATATGAAATAGTGTAAAACTTACCAGATGCTTCATATGCTGATCCGTGCTCTTTGAACAACATAAGATAGTGTAAATCACAAAAATGCATCGGTGGATACAAATTTATAGGTATTATCAAGTTATAAATTTAAAAAAGAGAGTTAAGTAAGCAAACATCTTTCATTTCCAAATTAGTCTAAGGTAAATGGCTAATAACTTTCTAGATAAAGCTTACACACATCGCTCCTTTCATCTCAAAAAGTGGATCGAAAATCATCAGTATAGTCTTATTATTATAGTCCCCACATGGTATTTACTACGGACCCAATGATGTGAATGCCACTTTGAGTAGATTGTTAAAATGACAAACCTGTATATAGTAATTTCCAAGCAATGAAACCTAAATAACATATAATCCAAAATTGAATTGTCATCCTAGTTGAGAGCAGATATATTTATCGCTAGAAAAAGTGATGCATTTTCCCTCACGTTAAATGAACGGAGATGTTCATGACTTTACCATGTACATCTAAAAGCATCACGATGCGCATAATGCACATATTAAATATGATTTAAAGAAATGATGGGTAATATATAGTCCCTTCATTATAAACATTATTCGCAGTAGCGTAAAAAAACAATTTCAAGCATGTTCCACAACTATGACTCAATGTCCCAAATCAAAACATTTATGTTTACCATTGTTTTGAAACATCAAATTTGTCATGTTTGCATGTGTAAATGGATCGAAAAATTTCCCAGCTGATCTTAACCGTTATATGAATGTACCAACAACGTTTTATAGCATTAGAAGTACTGCTGTTCAAAATATGATAGATTTGCTAATGGACCGCTCCAAAAAAGGGTATGATAATGGTTGCAAAATCCAAAATGAATTGCCTTAGCCACAAAATCCAAAATGAATTGATAATTTTGTTGGCTGCTAACAAGATCAAAGTAACAATGCTTGCAAAGATAAAGAAGACAAAGTATTTCTCCATCATCCTCGATTGCACTCCGGATTTGAGTCATAAAGAGCAGATGTCCATTATTATAAGATGTGTGAAAGTTGACGATGCAAGTGATATAAACGTAGAAGAATACTTTCTTGGATTCATAACCGTCGACGATACATACGGACTTGGTATTTTAAAGAACTTGAGCTTGTTTTGGATACTCTTAAACTCGATATTAATGATGTGAGAGGACAAGGGTATGATAATGGTTCAAATCAGGCCCGACCCTTCACGTAGGCAACAGATCCATTTGCCTAGGGCATCGCTTCGCATAGGGGCAATAAAACAGAGAAAAAATATATGCAGTTTTTCTCGCATCTCTCAGCAACCAGCGACTGCAGTCGCCTAGTTCGCCGTCACCGCTCTTCATCGTTGCTCATCTTAGGTCTCAGTCGCATCTCAGCCTCAGCCCTCGCCTCTTTCTGGTGTTTGCCAGAGTTCAGACCAACCCTAGGTTGATAGCCCTAGTTTTTAATTCGTAGACGATGTGAGTTAATTTTCATTTTTGTGAGTTTATGCCTTTGTCTGTTCTTCAATCTTCATAATTGTATTCAATTATTCATGCTGACTGCAAATTTGAAATTGTATATCAAATTAATTGCTGATTTCAATTATTCATACATGTTTGGCTTGGAATTGCAAACTTTGGATTTGTTTGCCCCTCTTTCCTCCAATTAGCTTACAAATTACCTGTTGTCACCTGTAAGCTAATTGCGTTTGCCTGTTTGATGAATTATGAACCACCTGCCAGACCTCAACAATAAGAAATTGAATGATTGCATGTCTTTTTAAAAAAATATCCTAGACTCAACATCTATAATTTTGTTTTTGAATTCATCAATACTGTTTTTATAATCCTAGACTAAGTTAGCTACCATAAGAGAAAATAAATGACCTGATTCGTAAATTAGTTTTCTGATTTGTCGTTTCACTAATTTATGTGTAACTGCAAAATGAAAAATGGTTAAATGTTTATGAAATCATGTTAGCTACTTTTTTTAATGTCATGCCAATACTTATTTGCTTGTTGACAATTTATTATTAAAAAAATTGTTTTTTTGAAGATAATTGGGTGTGTTATATCACGATTTGGGATAGGAATCGAAGAAAAAATTTTGGATATCAAAATAGGAAGAAAAAGCAACGGAGAGATGAAGAAACAAAATCATTAGTTGGTTCAATTTCAAATTTATTTTGAAGCAAGAAATAAAAAAATTCAGACTTCGAGTCAAATTGATGAAATCAATCGGGAGGATGAAAATATAAATATTAATAGTGCTAATTATATAATGACTATAAGTGGAAATGTTGATGTAGAAATTGATAATCAACATATTGTAGAAGTTACGGAAGATGAGCATAATGAAGATGTTGGCAATTATTTTGATGAAGGTATTAATGTTGCAACCACAATTGATCTTGAAAAGGATGTTGATATTAATTATGATCCGGGATTATGGGGAAAAATTAGTTACGCCAAAAGAATCATGTTAATTCGACGTGGTCCAATTAAGATTTTAAAGGAAAATGTTGCATTTCCAAGAAGCAAGATTGATGGTAGACATTTTTCTTCTAAACATTACATTGGTGGCTATCCATGTAGAGAAGAGTATGAATGAAAATGACTTATATACTCAAATGAATGTGATAAAGTATATTGTTTTTGTTGTAAGCTTTTTAAAAATACACAAAAGGTATCTCAATTGGTCGGTGAATGATGCAATGATTGGCATAATCTATCTAAGAAGCTGAGAGAGCATGAAAGTAATCCTTCACACAATGCGAATCCTATAAAATGGTTTGATTTGCATAAGGGGCTTCAACAAAAGAAAACAACTGACAAAGCAATGGAAGCTCAAACTGACCAAGAGAGATAACATTGGAAAAAAGTACTTGTGCGTATAATTGGCATTGTCAAAACACTTTCAAGAAATAACTTACCATTTCGTGGATCAAAAGAAAAGATTTATGAGAAAAATAATGGGCTTTTTTATTAAATTATAGAATTCATGGCCGAATTTGATCCCATTATGGAAGAACATCTTTGACATGTGGTAAATAATGAAATAAATCATCATTACCTTAGCCATAAAATCCAAAATGAATTGATAAGTTTGTTGGCTAACAAGATCAAAGTAACAATGCTTGCAAAGATAAAGAAGGCAAAGTATTTCTCCATCATCCTCGATTGCACTCCATATTTGAGTCATAAAGAGCAGATGTCCATTATTATAAGATGTGTGAATGTTGACGATGCAAGTGATATAAACGTAGAATAATACTTTCTTGGATTCATAACCGTCAACGATATATCCGGATTTGGTCTTTTTAAAGAACTTGAGCTTGTTTTGGATACTATTAAACTGGATATTAATGATGTGAGAGGACAAGGGTATGATAATGGTTCAAATATGAAATGTAAAATTTTTAGTTATATATTATAATTCTAAACTTATTTTTAAACTATTGACTATTGTATTAATTTTTTATTGAATCTATAATAGGGAAACATCAAGGGGTGCAAAAAAGACTACTTAATGTAAATCCTAGAGATTTCTACATTTCATGCGGATGTCATAGTCTAAATTTTACTTTATGTATTATGGCCAAATTTTGTATGAAAGCTAGAATTTTTTTTGTATGTTCAAAAGATTTATACTCTATTTTCTGGTTTAACGCATCGATGGGAAATACTCCGAAATCATGTAAAAGGTTTGACTCCAAAACCATTATCAGCAACTCGTTGGGAACGTCACATTGAAAGTGTTAAAGCAATAAGATTTCAACCATTGGAGCTAAGAGATGCTTTGATTGATATTGCAAATAATTCTAAAGAGGACGTTGTAATGATGGAGGCTAAAGGATTATGCCAAAACGCTTTGGAAATTTTCGAGTTTCTAATTAGCTTGTGTATTTGGTACAAGATATTAGACAATATTAACCGAGTTAGTAAAATGCTTCAAGCCGAGGAAGTGGATATTGAAAATGCAATCTCTAATATTAAAGAGCTGTAACTTTTTTTGAAAAACTTAGAGAAGATGGATTTGAACTCATGATGGAAGAGGCTAAAGAAAACAACTGCTAAAGCAATGGAAGCTCAAACTGATCAAGAGAGATAACATTGGAAAAAAGTACTTGTGTGTATAATTGGCATTGTCAAAACACTTTCAAGAAATAACTTACCATTTCGTGGATCAAACGAAAAGATTTATGAGAAAAATAATGGGCTTTTTTATTAAATTATAGAATTCATGGCCGAATTTGATTCCATTATAGAAGAACATCTTAGACATATGGTAAATAATGAAATAAATCATCATTACCTTAGCCACAAAATCCAAAATGAATTGATAATTTTGTTGGCTGCTAATAAGATCAAAGTAACAATGCTTGCAAAGATAAAGAAGACAAAGTATTTCTCCATCATCCTCGATTGCACTCCGGATTTGAGCCATAAAGAGCAGATGTCCATTATTATAGGATGTGTGAATGTTGACGATGCAAGTGATATAAACGTAGAAGAATACTTTCCTGGATTCATAACCGTCGGCGATACATCTGGACTTGGTATTTTTAATGAACTTGAGCTTGTTTTGGATACTCTTAGACTCGATATTAATGATATGAGAGGACAAGGGTATGATAATGGTTCAAATCAGGCCCGACCCTTCACGTAGGCAACAGATCCATTTGCCTAGGGTATCGCTTCGCATAGGGGCAATAAAACAGAGAAAAAAAATATGCAGTTTTTCTTGCATCTCTCAGCAACCAGCGACTGCAGTCGCCTTGTTCGCCGTCACCGCTCTTCATCGCTGCCATCTTAGGTCTCAGTCGCATCTCAGCCTCAGCCCTCGCTTCTTTCTGGTGTTTGTCAGAGTTCAGACCAACCCTAGGTTGATAGCCCTAGTTTCTAATTCGTAGACGATGTGAGTTAATTTTCATTTTAGTGAGTTTATGCCTTTGTCTGTTCTTCATTCTTCATAATTGTATTCAATTGTTCATGCTGACTACAAATTTGAAATTGTATATCAAATTATTTGCTGATTTCAATTATTCATACATGTTTGGCTTCGAGTTGCAAAACTTTGGATTTGTTTCCCCCTCTTTTCTCCAATTAGCTTACAAATTACTTGTTGTCACCTGTAAGCTAATTGCCTTTGCATGTTTGATGAATGATGAATTAAGAACCACCTGCCAGACCTCAACAATAAGAAATTGAATGATTGCATGTCTTTTGAAAAAAAATATCCTAGACTCAACATCTATAATTTTGTTTTTGAATTCATCAATACTGTTTTTATAATCCTAGACTAAGTTAGCTAGCATAAGAGAAAATAAATGACCTGATTCGTAAATAGTTTTCTGATTTGTCGTTTCACTAATTTATGTGTAACTGCAAAATAAAAATTTGTTAAATGTTTATGAAATCATGTTAGCTACTTTTTTTTAATGTCATGTCAATACTTATTTGCTTGTTGACAATTGATTAATAAAAAAAAATGTTTTTTGAAGATAATTAAGTGTGTTATATCACGATTTGAGATAGGAATCGAAGACAAAATTTTGGATATCAAAATAGGAAGAAAAAGCAACGGACAGATGAAGAAACAAAATCATTAGTTGGTTCAATTTCAAATTTATTTTGAAGCAAGAAATAAAAAAGTTCAGACTTCGAGTCAAATTGATGAAATCAATCGGGAGGATGAAAATATAAATATTAATAGCGCTAATGATGAAAGGACTATAAGTGGAAATGTTGACGTAGAAATTGATAATCAACATATTGTAGAAGTTACGGAAGATGAGCATAATGAAGATGTTGGCAATTATTTTGATGAAGGTATTAATGATGCAACCGCAATTGATCTTGAAAAGGATGTTGATATTAATTATGATCCGGGATTATGGGGAAAAATTAGTGATGCCAAAAGAATCATGTTAATTCGACGTGGTCTGATTAAGATTTTAAAGGAAAATGATGCATTTCCAAGAAGCAAGATTGATGGTAGACATTTTTCTTCTAAACATTACATTGGTGGCTATCCATGTAGAGAAGAGTATGAAAGAAAATGACTTATATACTCAAATGAATGTGATAAAGTATATTGTTTTTGTTGTTAGCTTTTTAAAAGTACACAAAAGGTATCTCAATTGGTCGGTGAAGGATGCAATGATTGGCATAATCTATCCAAGAAGCTGAGAGAGCATGAAAGTAATCCTTCACACAATGCGAATCTTATAAAATGGGTTGATTTGCATAAGGGGCTTCAACAAAAGAAAACAACTGATAAAGCAATGGAAGCTCAAACTGAACAAGAGAGATAACATTGGAAAAGAGTACTTGTGCGTATAATTGGCGTTGTCAAAACACTTTCAAGAAATAACTTACCATTTTGTAGACCAAACGAAAAGATTTATGAGAAAAATAATGGGCTTTTTTATTAAATTATAGAATTCATGGCCGAATTTGATCCCATTATGGAAGAACATCTTTGACATGTGGTAAATAATGAAATAAATCATCATTACCTTAGCCATAAAATCCAAAATGAATTGATAAGTTTGTTGGCTAACAAGATCAAAGTAACAATGCTTGCAAAGATAAAGAAGGCAAAGTATTTCTCCATCATCCTCGATTGCACTCCATATTTGAGTCATAAAGAGCAGATGTCCATTATTATAAGATGTGTGAACATTGACGATGCAAGTGATATAAACGTAGAAGAATACTTTCTTGGATTCATAACCGTCGACGATATATCCGGATTTGGTCTTTTTAAAGAACTTGAGCTTGTTTTGGATACTCTTAAACTCGATATTAATGATGTGAGAGGACAAGGGTATGATAATGTTTCAAATATGAAATGTAAAATTTTTAGTTTTATATTATAATTCTAAACTTATTTTTAAACTGTTGACTATTGTATTAATTTTTTATTGAATCTATAATAGGGAAACATCAAGGGGTGCAAAAAAGACTACTTGATGTAAATCCTATAGATTTCTACATTTCATGCGGATGTCATAGTCTAAATTTTGCTTTATGTGATATGGCGAAATCTTGTATGAAAGCTAGAATTTTTTATGCGTATATTCAAAAGATTTATACTCTATTTTCTGGTTCAACGCATCGATGGGAAATACTCCGAAATCATGTAAAAGGTTTGACTCCAAAACCATTATCAGCAACTCGTTGGGAAAGTCACATTGAAAGTGTTAAAGCAATAAGATTTCAACCATTGGAGCTAAGATATGCTTTGATTGATATTGCAAATAATTCCAAAGAGTACGTTGTAATGATGGAGGCTAAAGGATTATGCCAAAACGCTTTGGAAAATTTCGAGTTTCTAATTAGCTTGTGTATTTGGTACAAGATATTAGACAATATTAACCGAATCAGTAAAATGCTTCAAGCAGAGGAAATGGATATTGAAGATGCAATCTCTAATATTAAAGAGCTTGTAACTTTTTTTGAAAAACTTAGAGAAGATGGATTTGACTCATGATGGAAGAGTCTAAAGAAATTGCAAATGATGTTGGCATTGATCCTAAATTTTCTGAAAAGGGAATTGTACGTAGGAAAAAACAATTTGATGAAGACATCATAGAAAATTATGATAGACAATCTGCAGAGGAAAATTTTAGAGTTTCTTATTTTCTATATATAATGGATCAAGCTTTAACTTCGCTTAAAGATCGGTTTGAGCAATTTAAACATTATGAAGGAATTTTTGGTTTTTTGCTAAATTTGAAGTTCAAGAATATTGACGATGATAAGTTAAAGGATAGTTGCATGAATTTGGAAAAAAAAATTAACACATGAGGAAGAAAAAGATATTTGTGGTAAGGAGTTGTTTTATGAGCTTCCACAATTAAATGGAATTCTACCATAAAAAGTTACTACATCAATTGGTATTCTTAATTTCTTGAAGCCTTATCGAGATGTAAGTGGATTTCTCAACGTTTAGGTTGCTTACCGAATTCTACTGACTATTCTTGTTACAATTGCTACATCAACAACATACAAAAACATCATACATGGGACATATTCAAGGAAGAGATTATTGTTCGATTTGATGAGGAAGATATGGAGCAACCATATGTAGCCTTGGTGAAATTAAAGCAAATAACCACTATGTCTGCCTATTTATCTAAATTCGAGGGATTACAAGCTACAATTGAGACTTTACCACCTCAATTCCCCCTTGATAGATTTGTAGGAGGACTCAAAGAATAAATAAGATATGATGTGTTGACTGCTCGTCACCAAAACTTTAAACAGGTTGTATCACTTGCAAAAATGTTTGAGAGAGTTTGGATTTGAACCAAAAGAAGCAAGGCCAATAAATCCTACCCAACTATTAAAGGTAACCCTACCTTAACTCTTCCTAGCTCAAAAAATGTACAACAAAACATAGAAAAAGGTAATGCCAAAAGAGGGATTAGAAACAAGGGTTTGAACCCACAATAAATAGTTAAAATGAGAAGACAAGGCACATGTTTTGGGTGCAGAGAACCATGGGATAGAAATCACAAGTGTAAAATCCCACAAGTTCACATGTTAAAAGGTATGATGACTTTTACAGAAAGTGAAGATAGTAATGAGGATTTCTTGGATGCAAATGAAGAAAATCAAAATGAGGAAAAAGAGGATAGGACGCACGCCATAACATTGCAAGCCATGTGTGGAATTCCAGCACTTTCTACTATTAAAATTCAAGATACGATGAGAGGTAAAAATGTGCAAATACTCATCGATTCTGGATCAATTCGTAGTTTCATTGATGAACAACTCATACACAAACTCAAACTGAAAATTGATGAGTCCAAAACATATAAGGTTATAGTGGCAAATGGTGAAAAGCTTCAAGGGTCTAGAATATGCAATGATGTGATACTTAACTGTCACGGTTGTAAAATGCCGGTGGATTTACTGCTATTACCATTAGATGGATATCAAATTGTCCAAGGCGCTCAGTGGATGAAGAAACTTGGGGAAATTACTTTGAACTTGGATAAGCTACTATTAAATTTACTTACGGCAATAAAAGATACATTTGGCAAGGTGAACAGCAGCAGGAAGTTAAGTTAGTTGACAAGAAAAACATTGGTAAGGAACAATCCAAGGGGTAAATATCCATGATGTTGTATGCCGTTAGTGAAATAAAAATGGGTGCAAACAAGGACATAATACAGTTGCTTCCAAAGGAAATACAGGAATTACTATATCAATTTCCAGAAGTATTCAATTCCACATCCACTTTACCCCACAGAGAGCACATGATCATAAGATTCCCTTAAAAAATAGGAGAAAATTCAGTGTGCCTTAAACCCTACAGACATGCAAAACATATCAAAGATGAATTAGAGAAAATCATTAAAGAGCTACTGGATGAAGGCACTATAAGATATAGTCAAAGCTCATATTCTTCTCCAGTTGTGATGGTAAGAAAAAAGATGGTACTTGGAGATTGTGCATTGACTATTGAGGTTTGAATTCTTTAACTATAAAAGATAAATTTCCTATTCCTTTAGTTGATGACTTATTTGATGAATTACATGGCTCGAAATATTTTACTAAGCTTGATCATAAATCTGGTTACCATCAAATAAGAATGTGTGAAGATGATATACAAAAAACCACCTTTAAACACATGATGGTCATTACAAATTTGTTGTTATGCCTTTTGGACTAGTTAATGCCCCCTCTACCTTTCGGTCTTTAATGAATGATATATTCAGATCGTATTTGAGAACTATTATTCTTTGACGACATACTAAACTTTAGCCAGACAATGTCTAAGCATATGCAGCATCTTAGTTTAACATTTCAGGTTTTAAAGGCAAATCAACTGGTTGTGAAGCTTTCTAAATGTAGCTTTGCAAAACAATCTTTCAAATTCCCGGGGCACATTATTTCAGTTCAAGGCATCTCAGTAGATCCATAGGAAGTTAAAGCAGTAATGGATTGGCCATTTCCAAAGAATTTAAAAGCTTTGAGGGGATTCTTGCGATTGACTAGGTATTGTAGAAAATTCATAAGAGGTTATGGATTGATTGCCAACCAACATTTTAAAAAAATATTCATTTGAATGGACTGAAGAGGTTAAGAAAGCTTTTAACACCTTCAAGGAATGTCTGATTAATCTGCCAGTATTGTCAATGCCAGACTTTTCAAAAAAAATTGTACTCGAATGTGATGCAAGTGGTCAGGGAATCAGAGCTGTTTTATTACAAGAAGAAAAACCTACTGCCTACCTCAGTAAAGCTCTACAAGGAATAAATTTAGCTATGTCTATGTATGACAAAGAGTTGATGGCCATCACTATTGCTACTAGGAAATGGTCACAATACTTAATTGGTAGACAATTTGTTATTAAAACTGACCATCAAAGTTTAAAATACCTTTTATCCCAGAAGCTACACACAAGAGTGCAAAACAAATGGTTAGCTAAACTTCATGGACTAGATTACAAAGTAGAATACAAAAGTTGTAAGGAAAATACTGTGGTTGATGCTTTGTCCAGAAAGGAATACGATGTTCAGCAAGAGGTACAGTCACATGCTTTATCTACCCTACAAACACCTTGGCTACAAGATTTGAAGAATACCTTTTTAGCATCTACATGGTACCAACAGAGCTTATTAAAATACAGCCAAGGGCAATTGTGTGAAGGAAAATATAAACTAGTATATGGGTTACTGTTTCATAAAGGAAAGCTACTCCTAGATCATCATTTAACCAGCTTACTTCAAACAGTGATTGAAGAACATCACGCGACACCTTTAGGAGGCCACTGTTGTAACACCCCGTGAATTCTATAACATTGAGCTTCACAAATTAATTGTAACAACCCGAAAATCTGGGCCAGTTTAAAATTTTTATTTTGGCAATTTTGGGGAATTTTGATTATTTAAAATGAATTATTTTAAATAATATCGGCGTGAAATTTATTTTGAATATAATTCGAACGTATATATTATACGCGTCGTCGTTAGAATATAAATATTTATATATAATTATAAATAGAATTGAAAATGGCGCGGTAGTTCGATAATTCGATTTCAAACTTCAATTGAATGTACCGGGTGCAAAACAATCCGGATTGTAGTGAAACCAAAAATAATGGAATCTAATAGCGAATATCTTTCCAACGAATCCGAAAAATCAAGATTTCATAACGTGAATCAAAAGATATGTCCAGTTGAAAATTCTGAATAGTCGCTATGGAATTCAGGCCCTTAAAAATGGACATTTTGCAAACGACCTCGGATTTCGACGAAACCAGTTTTGTTGGGTCCGGGATGTGAAGTTATTGCTAGATTTAAAATTTCATAATTTTCTGAATCAATACGTGAGCGTGGCAAAGGAAAACGCGTTTGACCAGTTTTAGTTGATTTTAATCGACTGGAAATTGGCCATTTTTCTAACTGTCTCGGAATTCGACGAAACTAGTTTTGTTAGGGCCGTATCGTCAATACGAAGCTAGAAAATATTTTTCTGGAATTTTGCGTGTTAGTATGTGACCCCGGTAATTTGAAATGTACGTTTAAAATTCAATATAGTGATTTAAATGTTAATTCAACGGAAACTGATTGTAACAGCCGAATCAGCGTACGATACATATCCCATTGTGTTCGGAATGGGGGTAGAACGCTATGGACGACAGGCGGTGGGCCTCGTTTCGAGGTCGTATGAAAAAGTCAACTTAAGGTTGAATTAAATAATAATAATAATAAAAAAAAAACATCTCTTCTCCCTTATATCTGCTGGCCCCCCCCCGATATTTTCTCAGGAAAAAAAAAACAAAAAAAAAAAGAGAAAGAAAAGAAATCGCGATCGCCCCCCCCCCCCCCCCCCCCGATCCAGCATCGCCGCCCTCCGCCACTCCGACGAACGCCATCGCCCGAAGCCCGGCGCCGCGCCTCCCCTCCCATCTCCTCCCCTCTCTCCACTCGATCTCCCAAAGCCCTCCGCCCCAAACCAAACTCTCCAGCCCTAGTGGGACCCACCGCCGCCTGAGGTGCCAACCCCCGACCTGCGACCCCCCCCCCCTGAAGTGCCGCCGACGACAGCTTCACCCCCCCTTTTTTCTTCAAATGCTGTAAGTTTTTAATTTATTTACTTTATTTTTATTTTTATTTAAAACAGAAAACCGATTTTTAAATGATAGAAAATAAAAACTGATTTTTATAGGAAGTAAAACTGATTTTATTTTGAAAGGGAAAATGATTTTTAAACTGAATTTAAAATGATTTCTTAACTAGGAAGAGGTTAGAAATTTAAAAGAAAAAAATCAGATTTCTATATATCGAAAGTTCGAAAGAAAAATATAGTTTTTATGTTTTGAAGTTCGAAAGAAAAATATAGTTTTTATGTTTTGAAGTTCGAAAGAAAAATATAGTTTTTATGTTTTGAAGTTCGAAAGAAAAATATAGTTTTTATGTTTTGAACTTCGAAAGAAAATAGAATTTTTATATATTGAACTTCGATAGAAAAATAGAATTTTTAGATATGGAACTTCGAAATAAAAATTCGATTTTTATAAACTGAACTTTGAAATAAAAATTCGATTTTTATATATTGAATAGCGAACTAAAAATTCGATTTTTATATATTGAATAGCGAACTAAAAATTCGATTTTTATATATTGAATAGCGAACTAAAATTTCGATTTTTATATATTGAATAGCGAAGTAAAAATATGATTTTTACATATGTAGTGAAAGCGAGCAACGAAGGTGACAAAAAGGCGAAACGACGAAGACTTCTGCATTAGAAGTGCCGTGGAGCTAGGATAGCTATATGTGAGAATTTCTCACCTTTCAATTTATTTTTCTAGTTATATATATACTAGGATGCAGACGGTGCTTAGTAGCACCCGACACCCGTCCACAGACCATGGACTTGTTTGTTTGACTGTTTGGTGATTGATTGCGATATTGGTTTGAATGTGATTTGTGGTGTGAAAAATCGAATCGATAAATTGGTTAGGATTAGACGTGCGCCGTTATAAGGCGAAGGAGTAAGGCTAGGTTAGACCCTTACTCCAAATTTTGTGGTTTGCAAAATGAAATTGATTTGATTGATGAGTGAATGGCGTGGGCCTTCACTAGACCGGGGATAAGGCTATGCCTTGTCCCGTTTCTAGTATCGTGCCGTTATGCCGCCGAAATTTTCTAAAATAAGTTAGAAAAATAAAAATAGCATTTTATTTAAAGAATGAACTGAATAGAAATTCATATGTTAAAATAAAATGTGTTATCGTTAAAAATATAATTTTTAACGTGAATGTGAATAAATAAATATTCATTTACAAACCAGACGGTTTGTTTATGTACACCTATTTGAATGACGTTGATTGGGTCGATAAATTTTACACATCGCCTAACTGCACAAATAAAATATGTGTTTGATTGTTTGAAACCCCACACGGGTGTTAGGATGAAATTTGAAGTTCACTCATCCTGATTGATTAAATATGTCGATCGATTGATTGACAGGCTGTTATAAGCGTTGAATATCTATATTTGATGCTTATACAGTGTAGTGCACTTTGGTTGATGGTTGATTATTTTCAATGCTATTATATACATGTGTTGTATGAAAATCCATATAATTAATTTTATATGGTAATTGATTGGGCCTCATTCCAGTTTTGAAAAAGAAATATTTGAAAAAGAAATATTTGAAATAGAATATTTGAAAATAAAGGAATATATGAAGCCGTGTTGATTAGATTGACGCCATTTTAACATGAACGATATTTATATCGATTTAAAAAAAACGAATTCAAAATGAATTGAAAACGATTTCGAAATGAATTGAATTGAAAACGAATTCAAAATGAATTGAAAACGATTTCGAAATGAATTGAATTGAAAACGATTTCGAAATGAATTGAATTGAAAACGAATTCAAATGGAATTGAAAGCGAATTGAAATGAATTCAAATTGAATTGAAATTCGAATTGAATAGAAATGAATTTTAAAACGAATTTATGAAGAAGAATTCAATTTTGGCTTTGAATTGAAATAGAAGTTGAAATAGAATTTGAAACGAATTTAAAACTATTTATATAATCCGTTTTAAATAGGAATCGACGAAATATATATTATATATATTATGTATATAATATAATGGCCTGAATAGAACGCGCCGCGCCGCGGTAGTTCGCGAATTTCGACCATTTATTTCAAACGGACATTGCGGGAGATCCGACCGTCGGATTCTCCTAAAACCGGAACCGTTGGGTTCGTATCGAAAAGAGCTTTCTAATGAATGTTAGAAATTTGAAATCTAACGGTTGGATTTGGAGATACGTCCAAATCAAATTCGAAAAAGGTCGCTGTAAGTGCAGTTCGATGGCCGTTGTTGGAAATCGACTTTACGGGCCTTGATAAAATTATTAAAAATAGTAATAATTTGTGTAAAATCATAAGAAATGATTTGCGAAAGTTTGGGATGAAAAACTCCATATTTGAAAAGATAAAAATAGTTTTTATCGAAATGTACTAGTTTTGAACTAGAATCATAATTCTACTTATTTTTAAATCAATAAATTGAATTTGAAATGGTTTTGAAAATAACCAAAATTTCCAATGATTGCATTGGAGTGGATTTGAATCGAAATTGTCTTCGGAATATTTCGAGGTTGGAATTCGTGATATTACAGGTGTTGTTATGGAAATTTGAAAGATATATATTTGTATCGTTATTTCCAATACGACATTTGTTAGTCGTAGAATTCGATATTGAATATAAGCCGATATATTTTCTATTCAGAGCCTTGTATTGAATATCGAATGTGATTTGGGTTTGTCGTGAATGGTGTCTTCACTAACACTGTTCTTGAACCCAGTTGAGAAAAGATTAAATCTTTTTATTTAGATTTAATGAAGTGTACCAATTAAATGATATTTAATTGGAATTGAATTGGTATTGATTTTTGGGTTTATCGTGAACAGTGTTTTAAATAACACTTGTTCTTTAACCCGATAATTAATGGAATGTGATTTGGGTTTGTCGTGAATGGTGTCTTCACTAACACTGTTCTTGAACCCAGTTGAGAAAAGATTAAATCTTTTTATTTAGATTTAATGAAGTGTACCAATTAAATGATATTTAATTGGAATTGAATTGGTATTGATTTTTGGGTTTATCGTGAACAGTGTTTTAAATAACACTTGTTCTTTAACCCGATAATTAATGGAATGTGATTTGGGTTTGTCGTGAATGGTGTCTTCACTAACACTGTTCTTGAACCCAGTTGAGAAAAGATTAAATCTTTTTATTTAGATTTAATGAAGTGTACCAATTAAATGATATTTAATTGGAATTGAATTGGTATTGATTTTTGGGTTTATCGTGAACAGTGTTTTAAATAACACTTGTTCTTTAACCCGATAATTAATGGAATGTGATTTTGGGTTTATCGTGAATCGTGTTTTAAATGACACTGATTCTTTAACCCAGATAATGATTAAAACTAAGTGGAGTTTTAATGAATCTTTAATTAGATTGAAAAGATCGAGAATGGAGTATCACCAGTTTTGCTCCAGGCGATAGTTAAATCTTTAATTAGATTTGAACGTGAAATTTAGAAACTAACTGTCGGTTAGCCAAGCAGAATGGTTTTTTGGATATTGATCTGATGTTGGTTTCGGCCTTCGGGGTTAATATTTGGGGAATTATTCTCTTGATTAATTTACGGTTAGTGACTGATGAATTGGAATGAGGCGTATGTTGTGTTTGTGTAACACTTATTTAAATATACGCGAGTTATTCGGAAAGACCGGGTTTATCCCATTCTGAATAACTGTTACGACGATAAGTCGAAGATGAAGACGATGGTCGAAGACCGGAGGTCTTCACGTCGTTTGGGTAATTACTGATGATCTTGATTGGGCTGTACACCCAAGAAGATGGAAACAGTTAGTGATCGTCCAGACGTACTTGGAGATCGATGGATATGCGGGGTACTAGGTGCCTCCGGTTTCGTTCAGACCCAGAACGGACTTGTAAATGGACTGTGTGTCTGACATCGGATTTCATTCTGTGTGACTGATATTGGTTGCATAGGATGGTCTGCCTGTGTGGCATGCTAAGATGCAAATGATCAAGGCTTCTGTTGAAAAGCAAAGTCTTGTGGTTGATGATCAAAGCACGGCCTTTGTGGCGTAGCTTTGTGTAACGTTTACCTCGCGTGTTTCGCACCAGGTATGAACCAAAAACGGGAGACGGACCTCAGGGAGGACTTGCGTTTCTTTCTAGCTAGAAGTGGCGTCAGTGGTTTTACACGCCCTGACGAGTTTGACTTATGTGGTTGTTGCGGTTGCGAGGCGCCTCGGTTATATCGGTTTCGGCCGAATGCATTCTGGTCGGCTGACGGACCAGACTTACACCCCATAGGGTGGGGAGACGTATTGTTCAGGCATAATAATCCACTCCGTGTGGACCGGCCCTGTCGCTCCAAGGGGCAGTTGCGGCTGTTCCTGAGGCTCGGGCTAGACAGTCTCGAATCGGTGGAGGACTATCTTTTGCCTCGGTTCATAGACGGAAATCCAATTTCCAAATACGTGACTTTGCGATTTCGATTGTATAACCTATATATGGCGACATAGTGGTATGGGGCATTCATGCCGCCTATGATTGATACTTATGATTTGAAGTTGTTTCATACACTATGCACTTATAATAGTATCAAATGATTTGTTTTAAACGTATCAAGCATTCTTTGGCTGTTATAAGGGAAAACCCTATCCCCCGGCTTGCGTTGCATTGTGTGATAGGACCTGGGTCTTATAACAGCTTCATTTTTCTTTATTTAGCATTGCGCTGTTTGTTTTATGCACTGGTATTCTTGGGAGGAAACCCGTTCCGTGTTATATGGCGTGGTCCCTTGATTTACCTAGCTTTAAAAATAAAGATTAACTGTTTTAGTTCTCACACCAGTCCCATGACTGACCTGGAGTTTATTGTTTTAACCTAAACTCTGGGTGCCCTTATTTTGACACGGGCAGCTAGTAGTTTTGGGTTTTGCAGATTTATATTCACAGGATCCTGGTTTACAGCTGGAACGATATCCGGAAAGCTTTGTATCCGTATATCTCTTCTAGTTGTGTATTGTATTATTTTCCGCTGCTATGTATTTAAATGTAATTTAAATCTCTGATATTTCTGTGTAATATTTATTCATGTATATTCTTGTAATCTGATGCACTGTTGTTATATATAGTGAAATGTTCTTCTGTATGCGTTCTGTTGTGTCGTGTTCTCAAACGATAGGGCATTTCGAACGGTCTGGGTCGGTTTAGCGACTGGTTCGGACCGAGCGAAATTCCTTGCCGTCACAGTTGGTATCAGAGCTTTGGTTTACAAAGCTAGAGAACAAGACACATTAGAACCTTACGAAAGAATTCATCAGATATTGGATTAGTAACATCCAACGAGAATGACTCGTTAGAGATGGGATCAGTAGTATCCTAGATTGAGTGTGAAGAATATATTTTTTGAAAGTGAAAACAAATTTTTGTTTTGAAAATCTAAATCACTTAATCGTATTTGATTATTTATTTATATTGATTAGGACAGTCCAATATATAAAGATTTTGCGTATGCGCCTAGCTAGCGTCTATTCGAAGTTTTAATATACTGGATAGATATAGAATCATACTCTAGTGGCCCGAAGATGATTCTGATGATTGACTAGTCGTCATTAGTATTCATGTTCGAGTAACGAAGGTGTGATATCTATATATTTCCTATTGACTGGTGTGAGAACCAAAACTAATATAGATAGATTTATAGTTGTGAATTGGCATCAAAAACCTGATTTTTGACTATGTATCAAAGTTATGGATTTGAAACTCTAATTCACTAATTGATTGATGTTTGCGTTGTTTGTTTATGTGTTTGCGAATTTTTAGCCATTTAGCCTAATTGAACCAAATATTGAATTATATTGAAAATTGGTTGCATTTGCTTGCATATACATATATATCTTTGAACAGGTCATAGCAAGGAGGCTAGAGCAGAGAATAAAATTTGTTTGCCCGACAAATAGGTACATGTTTACTACATAATTTCCTGTTTTGTTTGGGTGATGATGATTTTGTGAGCCTATTGGCTAGCCGCTTGGCTTTTTCTTTTTCTTTTTGAGATCTGAAGGACCGGGGAAGCTATTTGAAATTCCCCGATGCTCCCGGTGCAGGGGAGGTTATGGCGAAATTTTTCGAAAATTTAGGGTGTTAGCCAAATTTTTGAAATTTTAGAAGTTCTCAGAAACTAAAGAGTTGGAGAATGGAAGTCTGATCGAGCGTAGTGTGGATTAATCAAACCACTTTCGACTTTGTTCCTTTTCGGGGACGAAAAGTTTTAAGTGGGGGAGATTGTAACAACCCGAAAATCTGGGCCAGTTTAAAATTTTTATTTTGGCAATTTTGGGGAATTTTGATTATTTAAAATGAATTATTTTAAATAATATCGGCGTGAAATTTATTTTGAATATAATTCGAACGTATATATTATACGCGTCGTCGTTAGAATATAAATATTTATATATAATTATAAATAGAATTGAAAATGGCGCGGTAGTTCGATAATTCGATTTCAAACTTCAATTGAATGTACCGGGTGCAAAACAATCCGGATTGTAGTGAAACCAAAAATAATGGAATCTAATAGGGAATATCTTTCCAACGAATCCGAAAAATCAAGATTTCATAACGTGAATCAAAAGATATGTCCAGTTGAAAATTCTGAATAGTCGCTATGGAATTCAGGCCCTTAAAAATGGACATTTTGCAAACGACCTCGGATTTCGACGAAACCAGTTTTGTTGGGTCCGGGATGTGAAGTTATTGCTAGATTTAAAATTTCATAATTTTCTGAATCAATACGTGAGCGTGGCAAAGGAAAACGCGTTTGACCAGTTTCAGTTGATTTTAATCGACTGGAAATTGGCCATTTTTCTAACTGTCTCGGAATTCGACGAAACTAGTTTTGTTAGGGCCGCATCGTCAATACGAAGCTAGAAAATATTTTTCTGGAATTTTGCGTGTTAGTATGTGACCCCGGTAATTTGAAATGTACGTTGAAAATTCAATATAGTGATTTAAATGTTAATTCAACGGAAACTGATTGTAACAGCCGAATCAGCGTACGATACATATCCCATTGTGTTCGGAATGGGGGTAGAACGCTATGGACGACAGGCGGTGGGCCTCGTTTCGAGGTCGTATGAAAAAGTCAACTTAAGGTTGAATTAAATAATAATAATAAAAAAAAAACATCTCTTCTCCCTTATATCTGCTGCCCCCCCCCCGATATTTTCTCAGGAAAAAAAAAAAACAAAAAAAAAAGAGAAAGAAAAGAAATCGCGATCGCCCCCCCCCCCCCCCCCCCCCGATCCAGCATCGCCGCCCTCCGCCACTCCGACGAACGCCATCGCCCGAAGCCCGGCGCCGCGCCTCCCCTCCCATCTCCTCCCCTCTCTCCACTCGATCTCCCAAAGCCCTCCGCCCCAAACCAAACTCTCCAGCCCTAGTGGGACCCACCGCCGCCTGAGGTGCCAACCCCCGACCTGCGACCCCCCCCCCCCCTGAAGTGCCGCCGACGACAGCTTCACCCCCCCCCTTTTTTCTTCAAATGCTGTAAGTTTTTAATTTATTTACTTTATTTTTATTTTTATTTAAAACAGAAAACCGATTTTTAAATGATAGAAAATAAAAACTGATTTTTATAGGAAGTAAAACTGATTTTATTTTGAAAGGGAAAATGATTTTTAAACTGAATTTAAAATGATTTCTTAACTAGGAAGAGGTTAGAAATTTAAAAGAAAAAAATCAGATTTCTATATATCGAAAGTTCGAAAGAAAAATATAGTTTTTATGTTTTGAAGTTCGAAAGAAAAATATAGTTTTTATGTTTTGAAGTTCGAAAGAAAAATATAGTTTTTATGTTTTGAAGTTCGAAAGAAAAATATAGTTTTTATGTTTTGAAGTTCGAAAGAAAAATATAGTTTTTATGTTTTGAACTTCGAAAGAAAATAGAATTTTTATATATTGAACTTCGATAGAAAAATAGAATTTTTAGATATGGAACTTCGAAATAAAAATTCGATTTTTATAAACTGAACTTTGAAATAAAAATTCGATTTTTATATATTGAATAGAGAACTAAAAATTCGATTTTTATATATTGAATAGCGAACTAAAAATTCGATTTTTATATATTGAATAGCGAACTAAAATTTCGATTTTTATATATTGAATAGCGAAGTAAAAATATGATTTTTACATATGTAGTGAAAGCGAGCAACGAAGGTGACAAAAAGGCGAAACGACGAAGACTTCTGCATTAGAAGTGCCGTGGAGCTAGGATAGCTATATGTGAGAATTTCTCACCTTTCAATTTATTTTTCTAGTTATATATATACTAGGATGCAGACGGTGCTTAGTAGCACCCGACACCCGTCCACAGACCATGGACTTGTTTGTTTGACTGTTTGGTGATTGATTGCGATATTGGTTTGAATGTGATTTGTGGTGTGAAAAATCGAATCGATAAATTGGTTAGGATTAGACGTGCGCCGTTATAAGGCGAAGGAGTAAGGCTAGGTTAGACCCTTACTCCAAATTTTGTGGTTTGCAAAATGAAATTGATTTGATTGATGAGTGAATGGCGTGGGCCTTCACTAGACCGGGGATAAGGCTATGCCTTGTCCCGTTTCTAGTATCGTGCCGTTATGCCGCCGAAATTTTCTAAAATAAGTTAGAAAAATAAAAATAGCATTTTATTTAAAGAATGAACTGAATAGAAATTCATATGTTAAAATAAAATGTGTTATCGTTAAAAATATAATTTTTAACGTGAATGTGAATAAATAAATATTCATTTACAAACCAGACGGTTTGTTTATGTACACCTATTTGAATGACGTTGATTGGATCGATAAATTTTACACATCGCCTAACTGCACAAATAAAATATGTGTTTGATTGTTTGAAACCCCACACGGGTGTTAGGATGAAATTTGAAGTTCACTCATCCTGATTGATTAAATATGTCGATCGATTGATTGACAGGCTGTTATAAGCGTTGAATATCTATATTTGATGCTTATACAGTGTAGTGCACTTTGGTTGATGGTTGATTATTTTCAATGCTATTATATACATGTGTTGTATGAAAATCCATATAATTAATTTTATATGGTAATTGATTGGGCCTCATTCCAGTTTTGAAAAAGAAATATTTGAAAAAGAAATATTTGAAATAGAATATTTGAAAATAAAGGAATATATGAAGCCGTGTTGATTAGATTGACGCCATTTTGACGTGAACGATATTTATATCGATTTAAAAAAAACGAATTCAAAATGAATTGAAAACGATTTCGAAATGAATTGAATTGAAAACGAATTCAAAATGAATTGAAAACGATTTCGAAATGAATTGAATTGAAAACGATTTCGAAATGAATTGAATTGAAAACGAATTCAAATGGAATTGAAAGCGAATTGAAATGAATTCAAATTGAATTGAAATTCGAATTGAATAGAAATGAATTTTAAAACGAATTTATGAAGAAGAATTCAATTTTGGCTTTGAATTGAAATAGAAGTTGAAATAGAATTTGAAACGAATTTAAAACTATTTATATAATCCATTTTAAATAGGAATCGACGAAATATATATTATATATATTATATATATAATATAATGGCCTGAATAGAACGCGCCGCGCCGCGGTAGTTCGCGAATTTCGACCATTTATTTCAAACGGACATTGCGGGAGATCCGACCGTCGGATTCTCCTAAAACCGGAACCGTTGGGTTCGTATCGAGAAGAGGTTTCTAATGAATGTTAGAAATTTGAAATCTAACGGTTGGATTTGGAGATACGTCCAAATCAAATTCGAAAAAGGTCGCTGTAAGTGCAGTTCGATGGCCGTTGTTGGAAATCGACTGTACGGGCCTTGATAAAATTATTAAAAATAGTAATAATTTGTGTAAAATCATAAGAAATGATTTGCGAAAGTTTGGGATGAAAAACTCCATATTTGAAAAGATAAAAATAGTTTTTATCGAAATGAACTAGTTTTGAACTAGAATCATAATTCTACTTATTTTTAAATAAATAAATTGAATTTGAAATGGTTTTGAAAATAACCAAAATTTCCAATGATTGCATTGGAGTGGATTTGAATCGAAATTGTCTTCGGAATATTTCGAGGTTGGAATTCGTGATATTACAGGTGTTGTTATGGAAATTTGAAAGATATATATTTGTATCGTTATTTCCAATACGACATTTGTTAGTCGTAGAATTCGATATTGAATATAAGCCGATATATTTTCTATTCAAAGCCTTGTATTGAATATCGAATGTGATTTGGGTTTGTCGTGAATGGTGTCTTCACTAACACTGTTCTTGAACCCAGTTGAGAAAAGATTAAATCTTTTTATTTAGATTTAATGAAGTGTACCAATTAAATGATATTTAATTGGAATTGAATTGGTATTGATTTTTGGGTTTATCGTGAACAGTGTTTTAAATAACACTTGTTCTTTAACCCGATAATTAATGGAATGTGATTTGGGTTTGTCGTGAATGGTGTCTTCACTAACACTGTTCTTGAACCCAGTTGAGAAAAGATTAAATCTTTTTATTTAGATTTAATGAAGTGTACCAATTAAATGATATTTAATTGGAATTGAATTGGTATTGATTTTTGGGTTTATCGTGAACAGTGTTTTAAATAACACTTGTTCTTTAACCCGATAATTAATGGAATGTGATTTGGGTTTGTCGTGAATGGTGTCTTCACTAACACTGTTCTTGAACCCAGTTGAGAAAAGATTAAATCTTTTTATTTAGATTTAATAAAGTGTACCAATTAAATGATATTTAATTGGAATTGAATTGGTATTGATTTTTGGGTTTATCGTGAACAGTGTTTTAAATAACACTTGTTCTTTAACCCGATAATTAATGGAATGTGATTTTGGGTTTATCGTGAATCGTGTTTTAAATGACACTGATTCTTTAACCCAGATAATGATTAAAACTAAGTGGAGTTTTAATGAATCTTTAATTAGATTGAAAAGATCGAGAATGGAGTATCACCAGTTTTGCTCCAGGCGATAGTTAAATCTTTAATTAGATTTGAACGTGAAATTTAGAAACTAACTGTCGGTTAGCCAAGCAGAATGGTTTTCTGGATATTGATCTGATGTTGGTTTCGGCCTTCGGGGTTAATATTTGGGGAATTATTCTCTTGATTAATTTACGGTTAGTGACTGATGAATTGGAATGAGGCGTATGTTGTGTTTGTGTAACACTTATTTAAATATACGCGAGTTATTCGGAAAGACCGGGTTTATCCCATTCTGAATAACTGTTACGACGATAAGTCGAAGATGAAGACGATGGTCGAAGACCGGAGGTCTTCACGTCGTTTGGGTAATTACTGATGATCTTGATTGGGCTGTACACCCAAGAAGATGGAAACAGTTAGTGATCGTCCAGACGTACTTGGAGATCGATGGATATGCGGGGTACTAGGTGCCTCCGGTTTCGTTCAGACCCAGAACGGACTTGTAAATGGACTGTGTGTCTGACATCGGATTTCATTCTGTGTGACTGATATTGGTTGCATAGGATGGTCTGCCTGTGTGGCATGCTAAGATGCAAATGATCAAGGCTTCTGTTGAAAAGCAAAGTCTTGTGGTTGATGATCAAAGCACGGCCTTTGTGGCGTAGCTTTGTGTAACGTTTACCTCGCGTGTTTCACACCAGGTATGAACCAAAAACGGGAGACGGACCTCAGGGAGGACTTGCGTTTCTTTCTAGCTAGAAGTGGCGTCAGTGGTTTTACACGCCCTGACGAGTTTGACTTATGTGGTTGTTGCGGTTGCGAGGCGCCTCGGTTATATCGGTTTCGGCCGAATGCATTCTGGTCGGCTGACGGACCAGACTTACACCCCATAGGGTGGGGAGACGTATTGTTCAGGCATAATAATCCACTCCGTGTGGACCGGCCCTGTCGCTCCAAGGGGCAGTTGCGGCTGTTCCTGAGGCTCGGGCTAGACAGTCTCGAATCGGTGGAGGACTATCTTTTGCCTCGGTTCATAGACGGAAATCCAATTTCCAAATACGTGACTTTGCGATTTCGATTGTATAACCTATATATGGCGACATAGTGGTATGGGGCATTCATGCCGCCTATGATTGATACTTATGATTTGAAGTTGTTTCATACACTATGCACTTATAATAGTATCAAATGATTTGTTTTAAACGTATCAAGCATTCTTTGGCTGTTATAAGGGAAAACCCTATCCCCCGGCTTGCGTTGCATTGTGTGATAGGACCTGGGTCTTATAACAGCTTCATTTTTCTTTATTTAGCATTGCGCTGTTTGTTTTATGCACTGGTATTCTTGGGAGGAAACCCGTTCCGTGTTATATGGCGTGGTCCCTTGATTTACCTAGCTTTAAAAATAAAGATTAACTGTTTTAGTTCTCACACCAGTCCCATGACTGACCTGGAGTTTATTGTTTTAACCTAAACTCTGGGTGCCCTTATTTTGACACGGGCAGCTAGTAGTTTTGGGTTTTGCAGATTTATATTCACAGGATCCTGGTTTACAGCTGGAACGATATCCGGAAAGCTTTGTATCCGTATATCTCTTCTAGTTGTGTATTGTATTATTTTCCGCTGCTATGTATTTAAATGTAATTTAAATCTCTGATATTTCTGTGTAATATTTATTCATGTATATTCTTGTAATCTGATGCACTGTTGTTATATATAGTGAAATGTTCTTCTGTATGCGTTCTGTTGTGTCGTGTTCTCAAACGATAGGGCATTTCGAACGGTCTGGGTCGGTTTAGCGACTGGTTCGGACCGAGCGAAATTCCTTGCCGTCACATTAAAGTATAATTAATTATAAATGATAAAATCAAGGGAAATGGTTTACGCCATTGCGTTCGTCTCGAAATTCTTCTTGAGATAGAGTTCAAGTTTGCGTAAAACGGATATCGTGTGAAGAAGATATGGATGAACGAAGTTGGGAAGAAAAACCAGAAAACGGGTCAGAATGCACTAGCGCACTTGGGAAGTGCGCCAGAACAGAAATGAACTGGCGCACTTGGGAAGTGCGCCAGTACATTTTTAGCCTAGCGCACCTGCCAAGTGCGCCCAGGTCAGAATGACCTGCTGGTCAGGTCCTGGCTGGCCTGATCAGGGTCTGGTCGAATTCTGAGGCTTGGCTGAGTCACTAAGGCTTACATGTCACTTTCTGATTGGCTTCTCTTGAGATGGATGGTCTGGATTCACTCTAGCTTCATCGACGGCTCTAATTAGATTGAAATTCTATAAATACAACTCAAATCTAACCCTAAACTCACACAAATAATAGAATACAAAAGCCGTCATGCTGCTGGAAAGGAACTAGGAATGGCCGCCAATTAGAAAGCCTAGAGACAAGCCAACACTAATGCTTAGACACGAATCAAACTAAGAAGAAGATAAAAGTTTAATCAAAATTAATCAACACAACGTTAGTCTACCCAAAGGAGCGCATCTCAGTTTCAGAATTCAGAATCCAGAATTCAAGATTCTGCATTCGTTGTAAGTATAGTAACCTTTCAGAATATGAATAAAAATTGTGGTGTGATTAGATGTGAATGAAAATAGAATTGTGTTATTGTGTTGTATAAATTCTATGTGTTGCGATGGTTCTATCATGACTTGTATATTGACGTTTGTGGCATAAATTGATTGATGCAAGCCTATTGAACAATTGTATATGAAAACAATTGCACTTTCAAGTTTGTGGCAAAAATTAGAATTTGATCATTTTATGTATATGGTGATGGCATGGACTATGTATATTCCCTTATTCTAAGTTAGAATTTATGTAAACATGTTATAGACCTTTTATATGATATCGTTCTTATGCTTATTTGCAAGTATAATTAGATCTATGTTTCATAAACTGTGCAAGTTCATGTTTATTTGCAAGTATAATTGGACCTATGTTTCATCAAGTATAATTAGATCTATGTTTCATAAACTATGCAAGATTAAGTTTATTTGCAAGTATAATTGGATCTATGCTTCATAAACTATGCAAGATTATGTTGATTTGCAAGTATAATTGAATCTATGTTTCATAAACTATGCAAGTTCATAGGCTATATGATTAGATGTTAAAATTGTACATTTTGGTGAATATACATCATGCTAGTTTTGTGTTTGACATTATGCCAAATTAAACATGTTTAAAAACAAGTTTGTATTAGTCTAAACTATGCCATCTCATATGCCACCTACTTAGTTATACTTTGATTTGAATGCAAGTTCACATGACCCATCATTTATGTTAGTATCGCTAAATTGCAAGTTCATGCGCCACACACCCTTATTTGCTGTAAAATATTACATGTTCTTGACTTCCCCTTTTCTTATGCTTATAAGGTTGGGCGAATTGTGTCGAGCCCAACATTTGTTATAACGTTGCGAACTTATAAACGGGGGTAATAACGTTGGGTATAAAACATGAAAATATATGTTGGCATGTTTGGCACATGCCAACGACAATGACATTTAAAGCGGTATGAATTGTTATACCCAAAAATAAAGGATGTGACATTTACATATATATTTGAGAAATAATAAAATATGTAAATTTAGAAAACACGATGTGCTTAACCCGAGGTTGGATTGAGTTGTGATGTAAACCTGCCCGGAACCGCCCGGCTGTCCAGTAGTCACAACAATACCTATCCAATGTGGGTGGTTAAGCATTGAGCCCAATAATGACCCGAGGTTAAACTGAGCTACGGTGTAAACCTGCCCGGAACTGACCGACATATCTAGTAACCGTAGTAATGCCTGTCCAATGTGGGTGGTCAGGTGCTCCTAAGAGGCTAAGGACAGATGGTAGGGTTAAGTCAACTATAACAATTACCAAATTCAACATGTTAACAAGAATTGATGGGTGGGGTTAGATAAATACAGACACTTAACCACTTAACATATTTGACTAGAAAATCCTGGTAACGTGGGACCCGTTTCAGCAGTAACCCAAGTTAGGTATCAACGACACCCTGAAACTAGGCAGGGTGGGGCACGATTACTGGGCTGATTGTAAGCGGTCAAAACGACGGCGGTGGGTGCACAGTGCAGGTCTAACGGGGTGTGGGCGTGCACACACTCCGGAGCAGACAACCAGGGCACTGGGGACACCAGTAGTATAACCTATGCCTTCTAGAATTTGTGTCGGGGCCACCACCATGGGTCTTGATACACCCCATGGTGGGACCAACATAGGTATCTACAATTCTTGGGGGTCGTATGACACATGTTAACATGAGTAGGAGCTGATCTTTTAATAAGAATGGGGATCACTTCACCCTCACCATGGGGTGCCAGTCAGAATAAACTCAAGTAGATGCAGAGATATAGTATGGGTGCGATAGTACATTCGACACTCCCTTAGCTTGTGACACCATCCTATTTTCAGTATATATCTATCATGCCCTTTTCTTATTCACATACTGAAGAGTTACTAGATTTACTTAGGCTTTATGTATGACCCTATTTTCTTTTCGTCTTCGTTTCTTTCGTTTCCCCCTCCCCCCTAGGTCCACAGGGAGGAAACAGCTCAGCTCAGTCAGGCTCTTTACAAGCTCCAAGAACGTAGATGTATGATTTGGGTCTCTTTTGCTCGGACTATGGCTTTGGATATCACTATGGGGATTTTTGTCACTTTATTTATGTTTTATGCTTCTTTAATTATCAATACAGTAATGATGTTGTAATGTTGGAAGTATTTTGAGACAATTATGGAACGTTTGGTTTTGAACACGTATTGATGAATAAAAGTCTGTTGGTTTCCGCTGTTTAAAATATATGTATTTATATCTCACTACTACAAAAGTAGGCATATTCGACACTATTTTACTATGGCCATAGATCAAAAAAGCGTTGCCGTAGGCCATTTTTTCAAATAGGCAACACCAGGGGGCGTGGCATCCGCGACCATTGCATTAGGCCTCGAAGGCAACGCTTTTGCCCATATATGGCCACAAAAAGAAAGTGTTGCATTATAACCCTATTTAACCCTATTGCAATAGCATATGCATGTAATGCAACAACATACAGCGTTGCCTTAAGCAAAAGTCAGTGCCTAGCTTCCAGGTCATGGTAGTGGGACCCACATGAACTTTCCATGTCAGCTGCAAACGTGTCACATGCCACGTAAGCTCTCCACGTCAGCTGCCATGTGTCACACGCCACGTCAGCTCTCCACGTCAGTAGTGGGGCCCACATGCCATGTGGAGTTAATAATATTTTATTTAATGCAACACCACTGTATTATGTAATGCAACGCCATTATCTTGAAATGCAACACCAGAAAAAAAAGTAAATGCAACAGCAGAAGACGACAAATGCTACATTAGAAAAAAGCAAATACAACGTTTTAATTAAATACTCTGCAATACCAGTTTTGTACATGGAATAAACCAATCTGAAACATTCATCATCACATTCAAACCATCTAAAATATTCTACATATCATGCCAATTCTTCAAATATAACACAAGTACCAACACATACGATCAAGTACATAATTTAAAAGTACAATTCAATTATTCTACATATCACAAGTGCCAATACATACTATCCTAAATATTCATTCTTCGGTTGCAGGAGTACCAGTGTCATGAATGATCCATTCATTCTTCAGTAGCAAGAGTACCGACACATGCATCAACTTCAGTAGCAAAAGCACAACAAAAACAGAGACGATTGATTTTGGAAAGGTAACAAAAATCATAATTGATTGATTAATTACTGAAACATGCATAAAAAATCAGTAGGTGCAACGTACCTACCTTAAGAGTCCATAGCCGTAATGTCAACTTGAAGGAAATTCTTGAAAGATTCAAAGAAACGGTATGGCTCAAAAAGAAAGCTCCAGTTGACCCCATTAAACTCGATATCCTGCAAGCATATGGGTTAGCATGTCACCATATTTAACCAATATAAGAAGCTATTGCTGTTTTTGCTAGGAATGAAGGTGTCATAAAAGACTGAAATAATATAGTTAAACAGTCAAGAAAGTGGCAATACAGTATAGAATACATATTTACCTTACACAAGTAGTGCATTAATGTGAGTTTGTTATTGGCTCTAGTATCAGCAAGCTTCAAAAGACTGTCAAGACGAAAACCAACAGCAGAGCCTGCATAATGGAAAAGAAGAGATAATCAAACTATATATGGATGACTTGGTGAAGCAGAAAATATGAAAGAGAATGCATTCTCTAGTTATTGAGATCCAGTGTTTTCCCTTAACAACAAACAAATTTAGATCATCGGTAGATTAAGATACCTCTAGCGGTTCCTTGATTCAATGCGTTCCCCAAAAAAACCTTTTTCATAAGTTCTTTCAACTTCTCAGAGTTTCGAACCTGGAAGGAAAATAATGCATAAAATTAACTTTCAAATCAATATATGAAGTAAAGTCCTAAGCCTATACTAAGTAATACCTCCGTACATGCACAATCAACGGTATTTAAGTTTTTTCTAAGATCTGAGATCTGTAGATAGGAACAGGTAATATTAGTAACTCAATTATGTTTTGTTTATGCTCTTACGACAGCAAACATCCATATAATGCCTGTGAAATAAACCGATTCAACTCATTTACAGACTTGACTAAACTGACATTTAAAATTAAGTCAACTCATCACATTTATGTATTAAACTCCTATAAGCATGAAAAGAAATATGAAATGAGTATGAAACAAACATGAACTTCAATTTAAGATTTTCTTTGTAACTTTCAAATTTTAAAACAAAAAAGAAATGCAATCCAACTCAAATGAAAATCAAATGCATTTTCGCTCTCAGAATATCCTGCAAGATACCATAAATGATGTGTGTGCATGTATCCAACTCAAATGAAAATCAAATGGTATTTTTTTGTCATAAACATACATATACCATAAATCCAGCATATATGCATGACATGTGTGCATGTGCATATGTATGAGTGTATGTATGTGCATATTCATAGCTAACATGGAACCAAACTTGATTAACAGCAAGGTGGATATATGCACCAAATTCCTTTTCTAAGTAGAGAAGATTCTTAATCCCTCAAACAACAGGGTAGATAAAGAAAGCATATATGTTAATTGTATATTAAATGGAGGGTGACAGTCTCCAAAAGGGTCATGGAAATTTTCTGAGCAGAGGAGATTCTTAATCCTCCAAACACCCAGAAATCTCGACATTAAAATAGAAAAAGAAAAACCTAATTTCAAAAATCTCGACATCACGCGGAAAGAAGAAACGCGAAATTGGAAGGGAAACGCTAGAAGAAACGCTAGAAGAAACGAGAGAAGAAGAAACCTAATTACATAATTAGGAATCCCAGAAGAAACGCGCGAGAAGAACTAATTTCGTAATCAGGTTTGCATCAATAATACACCGATCAACTTATGAAGACAATTTCCAATTCTCCTCTACCAAACATGCGTAGATTTTGTGATAGTTGTTTTTAATCAGCATGACAGTTTTTTTATTTTTATTTTTTTATGTGAACATGTTACTATTTTAATCAGCATTAACAGGAATGACGGTTGAAGAGCTTCTAAACATGAACTGGTCACCTAGACATGAGGTTTTAGTGGCACATTTATGTTAAGCACAACTTCCTGGGTTTCGGTATCGTCAGGGTTCAAGTTTGATGTGTGCTCTTCTAAAGCAATCAAGTTTTGATTATTATCTTATATTTGCATTTTGGCAGGGTCTGAACTTGATTGAACTTGCAATTTAGGACTGTTAATTTGTCCATGCTTATTATTAGACGTAGGAATTAATTTGTGACTTAGATAATTAATAGTGCATTGGTTCATGCATGGTTTACATGCTGCAGTCATCATCTTGGGTGTGCTTACAGAACTCATATCATGTCTACATGATTTGTATGTATGATGGCAGTCTGTTACTATAGATAGCTCCCGGTAACAAGGGAAGCAATAAAGTTTGCTCAAACGTGGAACAATATTATCACCAACTTCCGCGACGAAATTTCATTAGTGATAGGTCATTGTTTTAGCATCAATCAACAAGGGGGTTAGAGGTCAGTGTTGGTCATTGTTTTACATAGATATACATATATAATTTAATGACCCTAAACAAGGACATAGATCATTCGCTGAACAGCCTGAACTATATACCAGTAAACGGTACAAAAGAAATTTGAAAATAAAAGGTTTCAAACCTGCTGTCCAAATTCAAGCTCCCCAACTGACTTAACCAATCCAGAAACCCAGAAGACATCTGAGTAAGGGTTTCCACCGTTATCGTTGTACTGAAAAGGACAAGAAGTTTATGTAAGTCCATGTAACTATAATTGTACTAAAATTTATCTATCAACAAACGGTTTAAAAGAAATATGATGCAGGTGCTGCTCAGTATTCATATAACCAGACAACCAGTGTTCTAATAATGTACAAGCTGTAATTTTTTCCATAAAATTCGTGATAAGGAAACAGAATTGAATCCAGTAAAACTTGGTTCCTCCTATAATGTTATCAAAATATAAGTTAACTTGTCAACAATTTCTGCAATTGGTCAGAAGGTGGTATTAGAGAAGGGTACTTACTGCCAGATCAACAGCTTCTACTCTCAAAACACTAGCAGTCGATTAAATGGATCTAAGAACACATCTACATACGGTGACTCCAAGGGATAAAATTATTAAATGATTTCAGTGCGATTGAGATTTATAAAGAGAAAGAAGTACATAAATCTATGCAGTACAATATAAATTAAAAAAAAAGGAATGTAACAACGAATGTTTCTTTATTAAAAATTCACATACCACCAGGTTACCTCAGTCGGCAGTAAAAACAATAACATTCACATCTATGTCGCTCCAATCAATCTGAAACCTCATCCAGTCGATCGGTACAAGTACCATAGGAGCAAGCGACTTAATTTAATCGGTAGTAAACTAGGGTTTTTGATTTGAGGGTTTGGGGAAAGTATCGAGTTCGGTAAAAATACCGAAGGAGCAAGCGACTTAAAATAATATAGAATCACAAATCTAAAAATAGAAAAATAAAACGGGATTTGCAACTCTCCCTTGTTGTTCATCATTTGGTGTGAACGAAATGAGAAATGAAAAGAAGTATCGCGGGAATGAAAATCTTAGCAGGAAACTAAGAAAAGGTAACATGGATTGATCAACACAATCAATGGTTGTGATTTTTCATTTATAAGGACGCGGATTGATGGGTTGTACTTTTAATTGGTGTAATACAACGCTTTGAACTGTTGTTGCACGTCACAACACAAGAATTCTAACCGCAACACTGCGTTCACATCTAATGCAACAACAAATGAATGTTGTTGTAGAAGATCAAAGAATGCATAGCTATCGCCACACTTTTCATGCAACGCACACAAATTAGTGTCGTATATGCCCACTTTTGTAGTAGTGGATCTATCTTGAGTTTATCTGTGGTTTTTACTTATAAACCTCCCCCAAAATTAAGGCATTCCCTTTGTGAGTGACCTTAACGGAGGTGGTGTGTTTCAACTATGGAATTAAAGGTACTACGAAAAGGATTAAACAGACTTTTTATTGGAAAAACATGGAAAAGAAGTATTGAAAGGTGAAAATATATTAGTCCCTGGGTTATTGAATCCCTTACCCATTACTGAAAAGATATGGCAAGACATATCGATGGACTTTGTAACACCCCACCTCCGCTAGGGTCACTCGCAAAGGAATGCACTAGCTTTAGAGGGGTATTATTGGTAAACATGCACAAAAATATTACAAGATAGAACATATATATATAAAACAGCGGAAGTAAAACAAATTTCATTACCTTATAAAATAAGGTCTAAAGCCTTTTACATCAGAATACATCAAAACCTGTCTTGCAATAATAAAGAAGCATAAAACCTTTTCATAAATTATTCCCCAAATAAAACAGTAAGGTAGCCATAGCCAAGAAAAGTCCAAGTCATGCATGATGACCTTCAAGCAGAGGAAGTCCGAACTAAACAAAAGCATTTCCTCCCTGAAAACCTGGGGGGAAACGGAAGACAAAGAGGCGAAAGGAAACGGGGTCAGTCATAAAGACTGGTAAGTCCTATCTACTTCCAGTATAAAAACAGGTAAAGTTAACATGACATGCATAAACTGAAAGTAAACATAAGGATGACGACAAGATAGATAAACTAAACCAGGGTAACAGGCTGAACTATTGTAGCAAGGTAAACTAAGATATCATGATAAACTACGGTGTCATGATAAATCACGGTATCACATCGTCAGGTTTCAATCAAGTATAATATCTCAAGGTATCTATCCTGTATAACATCCCACGGTATCTATCATGTATATTTCTCATGGTTCTAACATGTATATTTGCTCTGCACCTCTCGTACTAGTATCCCAACTCGCGTCATGTGTTAACTATGAATGTCCCTTGCCCAATGTCATGTAATGGTCCATGTCAACCTAATATATAGCATACGTAGGTTTTCCCAACTCGTATGTTTCTTTTCCCATGTACAAGTTCAGTCCTTTGCCGTAGGCCGTACGTGCTTTCCCATGTAAACGTTTTATCCTTGAGGTTATTTTGGACTGCTACCCTTGATCTAGTTATGTTTCCTTACCATGAACTATCGCGCGTTCACTTAGGATTTATGCCACCTAGGACCACTAGGGATTATGCTACCTAATGAGCGTTTCCGTGTCTCGGTTTGGGTTCAGCCACCTAGGGCCACTAGGGATTATGCCACCCGTCAACCGCGCCCTTTATCCCGCGTATGTATCGTGAACCGTTTTCCAAGTCTAGACGCACATGTTCCTCAATGTGCCATCCGAGTTCCGTGCCAGGGCAAATCAAGAAATACGGAACTCGGTCGGGAGCTTTAAGTCGTCTGCTGATGCAGATATCAAGGTCTGTTTTTGTACCCGTGGCTATGGTCCCACGTGACCCCTCCCTCAACTACTGAAAGGCAATCCAAGAAAAATCATGTATGAGAACTACAGTACGGCCCATCGATGCCCACTTCCAGATAGCCAACCTCACCCATAACTCGATAGCTAGTATATGGTCTGTTGGGAGTTCCTTGCCTTTCCGTACGTACACGATTGACTAAAGATGGTAGGTAGTCGGCGACATGCTATCCCGGGGCAAAATCAAGTATCGTCGACTCAACGCTAATCCATCCCAGTCTTTAGGTCGCTCGCATAGCAACCAAGGCATACTCTTGGCTCTTCTACCACAGACCTTAACCTCTGTGAGGCCGGGTTTCATGAACCACTTGCCACCTCACAGAGGGATACCAAGAGTACCCTCACGTTCCCCGAAGCTTCCGCGCTTCGTCACCCAGTTCGTTGGAGCCTTTATCCAAGTCAGATAATTTGCTCCTGCTCGTATACTAAGCGATGACCAACCGTATCAGGTTACTCATCTCTTTATGAACTAGTCCCATGTCCTTAGCTAAGAATTATTACTTAGTTACCCTTAACTAAGGTTTACCACTTAGCTCCTCTTGCCGCTATCCTTGTTAACTACGATTTCCAACCTAGTCCCCTGAGCTAGGGTTTTGTCAAATGGGTTAAGTGTTGTTATCCAAGTTCATGACTTAACCCGCCTACGAATCATGTCAAGATTGGCTAAGTACTCAAGTTCAAGGTTTAGCCCTACAAGTTGGTTAAGTGTACTAAGAAGCTCATGACTTAACCCTATCAAGTCAAATTGGTTAAGTATTTATTTGTCTTAACCCTATCAGATTATCATGTTAGATTGATTAAGCATAGATTATCTTAATCCCATCAGATTGTCAAGTCGGATTGGAAAGGTCTTGTGACTTAACCCTACCATACCCACGTATTAGATTGGTTAAGTGTAGGTTACTTAACCTCATCAAATCGTCACGTATAATTGGTTAAGTATAAGTTACTTAACCCCATTAAATTATCATATTAAATTAGTTAAGTATTGGTTACTTAACCTCATTGGATTACCAAGTTTAGATTGGTTAAGTGTTTAACTTAACCCCGTCGAATTACCGTGTTTAGATTAGTTAAGTATAGGTTACTTAACCCCATCTAATTACCGTGTTTAGATTAGTTAAGTCTTATTTACTTAACCCCATCTAATTACCGTGTTTAGATTAGTTAAGTCTTAATTACTTAACCCCATATAATTACCAAGCCGGATTAGTTAAGCGTAAATTACTTAACCCCATCCCCTAATTGTCTTGTATGGTTAAGTGTCATTAAGAAATCACGCCCGGTCCCACTTAACCTACCCATTCGTGTCATATCGGTTAAGTGTCATTAGTCAACTTTACTTAACCTTATAATGTGGCATTAATTTAATTAATGCACTCTCAACCTCTCACATTAGACCTTGTTGTGGTTACTAGTTAAGCCGGGCGGGTCCGGGTAGTTTTACACCACAACCTAGTCTAACCTCGGGTCTTAAGCGCGATATGATCAACTTCTCACATTGGATCCTATTGTTTGTAGCCACTAGTTAAGCCGGGCGGGTCCGGGTAGATTTATGCTACAAACTCAACCCAACCTCGAGTTGGCCACTTTCATGTTTGGTCTAGTGTCATATTACACCTACAACCCATACGTGTCTAATTTCAAGTCCCATGCTTACCCCACCTGTCATGCCCCCATTTTGGTTCAACTTACATGTCGTGTTCACATGTAACCTCAAGTCAAGTTTTCATGTCATATTCAAGTCAAGATTTCGTGTCATGTTCATGTTTATCTAACTACCCCAAAATCGTGTTTTCACTTGAGTGAAAGCGAGTTAACATAGTATAAATACTATGATACACATTGACCCCAAAACATGCACGATGCCACGACGGGGTTGGCTTCAAACATGCATGGTATCATGAAGGGACTGGCCTTGTACATGCATACTATCATATAAGGGTTGGCCACAAGCATGCATAACATAAAAGGGGATTGGCCACAAGCATGCATAATGTCATAAAGGATTTGGCCACAATTTTGCATATTATCATAACGGGATTTGACCTTACATAAACATGATATCATAAGGGGGTTGGTTTCATTTACATGCATAAGCCCCAAAGTCCAATTTATGCAACTATTTCACAAGTCAAAGTGGCTCTAAGTGTTCATGCTATCATACTACAAGTAAAGGTCCAATCTTGCATGGCAAACTAAGTCCAATGCAAAATGAATAGCATGGTTTAGTCGCTAAAACATAACCCAAAGTCATATGTTCATGTTAAAGGAGCAAACTAGGCTCGCATAGGTTATAGCATTCATGTTTAACCACATTTTATTCCATGCCATGATTAAACTACCGTTAACATCTCGAAGTAGCTAAAACTTACCTAGCGAGGCTTAGGAAAAGGATCATGCATCATTTTGACGAAGAAAGGTGGCTCCTTTGTCGAAGAACCGTCATGAAACTCGCATAGCAACGTTGATTTGGCCTCTATTTGGTGTAGCAAGCTTGCACCTTTTGATTTGAACCCGATTTGAATGCATAGTCTCTTGGAGTTGGAGATGGAGGCCATGATCACTTGGCATTTGGGCAGCACTTCGTGGCTTGAGTGAATTATGAGGGGTTAGGCTAGGTCTAAGGGTCTTTCTATAGATGTTAGGGTAGTTTTAGGCCATAGGATTAACCCTAGATCGAATCCAAGCCATCCAGAATCGTCACAAGCCTCCAAAACCGAGCCAAACAGCAAAACAGGTGCACCAGGCTGCCTGGGTCCGACCAGGCAGGTCGACCCCCAGGTCGACCCTGGGGTCGACTCCCCAGTCGACCTGGTCCCACCCAGGTCGACTCCCAGGTCGACTCCCAGGTCGACCCCCAGGTCGACCTGGTTCTGGCGGGATTTTTCCCGCCTACCCCGTTTTCTGAAAATTTGAAATCTGTTTTGAATTTGAATTTTTCGTGAAACTTCGCGAGGCCATATCTCGGTCATACGGACTCCGATTTACGAAATTTCGGACTCTATTTCGCGTATTTTTCCGAGACGAACGCAATGGCGCAACCCGTTTTCCCTGATTAAGATTTTAACATTTAATTCTGCCTTGATTCTTGTCTTAATCATGTTGTTAAAATTCGGGTTGTTACAGACTTTATCACGTGTTTGCCAAAAAGCCATAAATATACAGTGATTTATGTTGTAGTTGATATATCGAGCAAATATACTCATTTCTTCCCTCTCAGCCATCCATATACAACAAAAGATGTTGCAAAGGTCTTTTTCAATAGAATCTTCAAGCTTCATGGGTTACCCAAATCTATAGTAAGCGATCGTGATGCAATGTTTACTAGCAATTTTTGACAAGAATTGTTTAAACTATAGGGATGCAAGTTGAATTTAAGCTCAGCATATCATTCACAGAATGGTGGGCAATCTGAAAGTGTTAACAAAATATTAGAGGGATATTTGAGATGTTTTGTGTGCCATCAACCACCCAAATGGAGTGAATGGCTTACCTTAGCTGAATTTTGGTATAATACCACCTGGAAATCCTCAACTCAGATGTCACCTTATAAAGCAATGTATGGTATTGATCCTCCCACCCTTTTAAGCTATGTACCGTACACTGCCAAGGTAGAGCAAGTGGAGAAATTATTATTCAGTCGAGATATCACTACGGAATTTCTTAAAGATAGTTTAAAATTGGCGCAAGACAGGATGAAGAAGTACACTGATTTAAGAAGACTAGTGAGAGAATTCAAGGTTGATGATTGGGTATATTTAAAACTACAACCCTATCGTCAAATAACTGCCAGAAATTTCAAAACACAAAAACTATCTCCCAAGTATTCTGGTCCATACAAAATCATTCAGAGAATAGGAAAGGTTGCATATAAATTACAGCTGCCAGGAAATGTGAAGATCCACCCTGTTTTTCATGTATCACAGTTGAAAAGAATATATGCACACAAATAATTGTACAAGATGACTTGCCCAGTTATGATGAGGAGGAAGTTTTTGCAAGCAGAGAAGATCTTAGACCGTAGAATGATACCCAAAAATGACCAGGCGGTATTGCAAATACTGATTAAATGGAAATGGAAACCTGATGAAGGGGCCACGTGGGAAGATTATTGACCTATGATCAGACGATTTTCCACTTTGGATCTGGAGACAAGATCTATTTTTGAAGAGGGAGGGAGGTGTACTAACCTGTCTATGATAAGCTTATGCAAAACAATAGTTAAATCTAAAAATATCCAAGTTCATCAGAATTTGGGGGTTGGAGCATCGAAGAGTCTCCCTGACATGAACTGCGGTGAAGTGAATGAAGATCAGAGGGTATGTGATGAGGATAGTGAAGCAGGAAGACAACTGGAACTAATGCATAGAAGCATGCATGCGCATGTGCACACATTATCATTACTGTAAAATGTGAAAACCCTTTTATTTGATCTTTTCTTTGTGATGATGTCATGTGTTTATAACATTATAATGCCTAGTATATAAAGGCATGCTCACTGTAAATGAATGACAAGTAATTTGAATTTCAGCAAACAGTTCATTCTGTGTTCAATCTTATTCCTGTTACCCCTTTCTTTCATTAATCTGTATTCCCTTCTTCCCCGATCATCTTAACTCTTCCTGGTCGTCTGAACCCTAACCCCAGTTCATCTACAACTTTCCCATCTAAATTGCTACCTTTCTCTTCTTATCTCCTTCTAACAATTCTTCAATTTCGTCTCAAACACTTCCACACTGGAACTATTTACCAATACACCATCAAGAATGGTAATTGATACAGATGAATCAGAATCAGTCCATAACATTTATCCTTCAAATTTTCTTGCAATAGTAATGTATAAACAAATATTTTTGTTTATAATGTCTAAAATTTTACACTTCACTAATGATGTTTATTAAATTTTATGACTGTAATTTAAATAATTCAAATAAATGTTGGTGTTTTACTGACATTACATTGCATTTAATTTGGATTATGTTGGAAAATTTGCAGTTCGAGACAATTTTGATGAAGATAATGTTGTACTTTTGACTTTAATGATCTATATAATAGAATCTTTCAGACAATAGTTCAACCGACCAGGTACAAAAGAGTTATGAACTATTGACTTCAAGATTCAGTGATGCCTTGGAACATCGCAAGTAAAATAAAGATTTGTACGCTCTTGAACTGGCTAAGAGCAATTTATTTCTCTTTCTGATAATGCAATAATTTGAAGGCAGCATAAACTGGAGAAGAGGAGGAGTATCGTTTGCAATACCTTGCAGGCATTACAAATTCGATCTGAGATAAAAAAATTTGAAACAGTGTAATGTCATCAAAGATCTAAAAGGAAAAAAAGAAGTTGTAATGGTTTGCAATACTCGGGTCGTCTCTATTTATAATGGAGAGGAGGTGCCTATGCAGTCAAGCATCATGCCTATTTTCCAATGGTTTCCGTTAGCAACAGTCGCATTTGTTCATCAAAATTGTCATGTATCTGTTCAGATTCCCAACGGTCAAAAACCGACGTTACTTTCCTGAAGCTTTTGGGTAATCGAAATTAATTTCATTCGATATGACTTACGTTTCGTTATCGAAATTAGTTTCATTTGACACAATGAATTGCCACATAGGCCTTACATGTAACACCCCACTCCCGCTATGGTCACTCACTAAGGGAATGCCATAGCATCGGTGGAGTATTTTTGTGAATATAGAACAGAAAAATTACAACAAGACAGATATAAATAGTACTTGAAATTTAAAACATCATCTCATAACAGCGGAAGTAAAACATGTCTGGTTACATCATAAAACCACAATAAAAGCCAAGTACAATATCCGTCAAAATAAAGAAGTACATAATCCCACTCTCATACAATAGCCATGACAAAAGAAAAGATAACTGGGTAACTGGAGCTTTACATCTATCCAAGCTCCTAAAGACTGGAACAACAATCCGATCAAGCTCCACTACTGCTAGGATCCACCGTAGGACCTGAGGGTTGGGAAAAAAAAATAAAAACAACGGGGTCAGACATAAGTCTGAGCGAGTCCTATAACTTTAACAATACAATCGTTAAAGTAACCAGAGAAGACATAAACTGATATACGGTAACTAATGGGGATGAATGGCTACACTAAGCAGTCAACTAAACTAAGATAAAAGATAAAGACGCATCTACCCTTCCAAAGGTAAATTACTAAACTGCACCACACCAGTCATTCCTAACTTAAAGGTTGATCCCACCCATGGACTTATAAAATTAACTTAATAGTTCTCGCGTACCCCTAGGTGACTGAGTAGACGCCACGGGGCCCTACAATCCACTAGGTGTACACACTACTCCCCATTCGATCGGCTCCCTAACGTAGATACCCGTGCTGGCCCCACCGTGGGGTGTACCATTCCCCAACGTGGCAACCTGATAAAACTAACGGTGCATAGCTTATATCTACACGATGCAACAACGTCTTATTTACCAGCCCGGGTCCACACACGCACATGAAACCCGTTGGTCATGCGTTGCCACCGCTAACCCATTTTGGCCTCTTATAGTCAAGCCCAGTATGCGTGTCCCGTCCTCGACATGGGTCAAGCCCACTAAGATACGTATGGGTTACTGGTTGAAATGGGCCCCAGCACAAGCCATCCCCCTAAGCTTGGCCCACACACTAGTGTTTCCCACTTAACCCTTTAATCATGTTTAATTACATGTTTCATCTTGGTTAAGTATTTTATCATATTTTCTATTGGCAACCACTAGCAATTTCCACATACCACCCAAGGTACCCACTTAACCCCCATGCCCCACTACATGCTTATCTGGTTAAGTGTTTCTTAATTGATTAACACCGTAACCGTGTAAAGGACCCATCACATTGGACCGTCATTTGTAGATGCCTGGTTAAGCCGGTAAACTCCGGGCAGTCTTACACTACAAACGGGTCCAACCTCGTGTCATTTACCCTTGTTACGTATTTAATTTATGATTAAGACCCCTCACATTGGACCGTCATTTGTAGATGCCTGGTTAAGCTGGTAAACTCCGGGCAGTCTTACACTACAAACGGGTCCAACCTCGTGTCTTAATCGATTAATTACTCCCATAATTTGTGTTAATTATCATGTTTATTTTAGGAATATGGGTGCACCTAACTTAATAGGCAAATTCCCAACTCCAAAGTGTGGGTACACCTAACTTAATAGGCAAATTCCCAACACATAGTATGGGTACACCTAACTTAATAGGCAAATTCCCATACTATGTTCATTTATTTTATGTTATGCATAATTATATTAATTTCACACAATCTTATTAACATATGCATTTAATTAACCCCATCGTTCCCACGTAATTTCGTTCTCATGACATAACACATATAAAAGGTGTCAACTTGCATATGTATGAACATGTTTCAAAGGTGCCATCTTGCATATTAACAAACACATAACTTGCATATGAACTTGCATAACATGTCACATAACTTGCATATAATCTTGTATAACATGTCACATAACTTGCATATTAACTTGTATAACATGTCACATAACTTGCATATTAACTTGCATAACATGTTACATAAACTTACATATTAACAAATACATGACTTGCATATGAACTTGCATAATATGTCACATAACTTGCATATGAACTTGCATAACATGTTACATAGCTTGCATATGAAATCATAAACTTGCATAACATGTTACATACTTGCATATGAACTCATAAACTTGCATATGAAGAAACATACAACTTGCATAATTATCATACATGTAACTTGCATATTATCATACATGTAACTTGCATATTAACATATGATCACAAAGCACAAAACTTGCATAACCCACATACATTAGCAAACTAACATCATGTCATATGACTTAAAACCCATTAATCCACAAACAAAACCATATGATCTCATCATATCTCATCTACTTAGTTTAGCAATTGATCATTAGAGTGATAGAAACTCACTACTAGCCAATTTGCACTCCAAATGAAGAAGATTAAGATGCTTAGAATGGATTAGAGGTTGATTAGAGAGTGATTAGCTTGCAACCCTCTTCATAAATTAGTGGAGGCTCCTTCTAAGATTTAATTTGGCGGCATGTAGCCCTCAATTCTATTTTTAGTATGGATTAGGGTAGGTTTAGGGTGTATTTATAGATTAAGTGAGTGTTTTAGGCCCTTAGATTAACCCTAAATTAGATTAGGACCCTTAGATTTCGGAACCTTCCAGAAACCAGCCCTAAGACCAAGCCCAAACCCCAAACTGGTGCACCCAACCACAGAACTCTCTAGAAACTGTGCAGGTTTCCTGTCCCGACATGGGCGCACTTCCCAAGTGCGCCAGTGTATTTTTGTGTTGGCGCACTTCACAAGTGCGCCAGTGCATTTCTGGCCTGTTTCGGGTTTTTCTGCCTAACTTCGTTCGTCCATATCTCTTTCATACGGTACCCGTTTTACGCAAACTCGGACTCTATTTCGCGTATTTTTCCGAGACGAACGCAATGACGCAGCCCGTTTTCCCCTGATTCTCACATCTTAGATTAATTATACTTTAATTACTAACCATTAGTGTTAATTGAAATTCGGGGTGTTACATTCTTCCCTACTTAAAGGATTTCGTCCTCGAAATCTCTAAGTCAAGAAGAACGTATCCTACCAACCAAACAACCATCTACTAAACCATCAACCACAAGCAACCATTATCCTTAGAAACTTCTAATGATGTATGAACATATGCAGAAAGTGTGTGTATATGTCCGTATACTAATGCAAAATCAGGCGGTCTACTGATTCAGTTGACCTCCTTAATGCAAACCATGATAGTGCCATGCATCCAATATGTATGCGAAACCCTATTGACACATACAATTTCTATATGCGTGCACAACCATATACAAAAATGCATCATCCACATGATAACACAGTCATGATACATCCATCAATCTAACTACCACATCCATTTATGCGATATGCAACATGAAGTGACTGAGCCGATCTAGTGCCTAATGTGTGTGTATATGCATCCACGAGCAACCACTAGCAAACAATTGCATCCACATGCATCCATCAACCATAACATGTTTCAAACACATGTTTCAACCATAGGTTTTACCCTATCTAAAGGTCATAGGTACTAGCGAGAGGATATACTAAGGATAAGATAAGTACTAGACAAGCGATAAAGGAGAAGTTAAAAGACATACTCTCAAAAAGAAATGGGTACAAAGAACGCATCTTCGCTTCCGTCTCCCAAGTAGCATTGCTTTCGTCATCTCCCCATTGCACTTTAACTAGCTGAACTTCTCTGTTCCTCAACTTCCTAGTTTCTGACCCAAGGATGCGAGTAGGAGCTCGTCGAATCGTCGCATCACGCTCTACCTCTACATCTCTAAGCAAGCTCGGCTCTACCACCTCTGCGGTCTTATGTAAGCACTTCCTCAAATGTGATACATGGAATACATCATGAACACCACTAAGTCTGTCGGGCAACTCCACCCTATATGCCATCCGTCCAATCCTTTCCTTAATAGGAAACGGCCCAACAAACCTCGGTGCTGACTTCCCAACGGACCCAAAGCGAACAACATTTCTCAACGGAGATACTTTGACAAAAACCATGTCCCCAACCTCAAACTCAAGATCCGTCCTTCTCCGATCCGCATAAGATTTCTGTCTATCTTGCGCTGCCTTCATCCTTCTTCGAATCAAATCAATCTTCTCTGAAGTCTCTCTAACCATATCTGGCCCAAGCAAGATCTTATCCGTAGATTCCCACCAACATGTAGGAGATCGACAAGGCCTTCCATAAAGAGCTTCGAAAGGTGCCATGCCAATACTAGACTGAAAGCTGTTATTGTATGCGAACTCCACCAAAGGAAGATGTTCTTCCCATGTACCTCCAAAATCCAAGATACAAAGCCTCAAGAGATCTTCTAAGATACGGTTCACCCTCTTGGTCTGACCGTCCGTCTGAGGATGATATGCGGTGCTCAAACACAACTGAGTCCCTACCGCCTCTTGCAAACTTCTCCAAAACTCACTAGTGAAGATAGGATCTCGATCACTCACAATGCTGGATGGTACGCCATGCAATCTAACAATCTCTCTAACATAGACTGAAGCAAGCCATGGAGCGGTCCTCTTACTCTTCACGGGTATAAAATGGGCACTCTTGGTAAGTCTGTCTACCACAACCCAAATTCCCGTATTGCCCTTCCTCGATCTCGGTAACCCATCGATGAAATCCATCGAGACACTATCCCACTTCCATTGCGGAACTTCCAATGGGTGTAGCAACCCACCGGGTTTCCTTTGCTCCACTTTAACTTGTTGGCACACTAAGCATCTAGCCACATACTCGGCCACATCTTTCTTCATACCGGCCCAGAAGAAAACTCTCTTCATGTCTTGGTACATTTTGTCTCCACCGGGATGAATAGTCATCCTTGAACGATGTGCATCATCCAAAATAGCCTTCTTCAAACCCTCATCTTGCAGTACACAAAGTCTACCGTCTCTATGCAACCATCCCCTATCATCTATGGTGTATCTACCCAAATGGCTGGACGACTCCCCCCTTATAAGCTTCTCTACCAACTCAACCAACCGTAGGTCGTCTCGCTGAGCCTCGCCAATCCGTCCAAAAGAGTAGGTCTAACCTCCAAGGATGCTAACAAACCAGGTACAAAGTCAACAGAAGGTCTGAAGTCGAACAAAGAAAGAAACTCCAAGCTTCGCCGTTCCACGAACAATGGACTCAAAGATAGCCTTTTTCTACTCAAGGCGTCCGCCACCACGTTACCCTTGCCAGGGGTATACGCTATCTCGAAATCATAGGATGCTAAGAACTCCATCCACCTTTGCTGTCTTAAGTTTAAATCCTTCTGAGAGAATAAGTACTTCAATGATTTATGGTCAGTGAACAACTCGAATCTCTCACCAAGAAGATAATGGCGCCAAGACTTAAGTGCGAAAACAATCGCGGCCAACTCTAGATCATGGGTAGGGTAATTCTTCTCATGCACTCTCAATTGCCTCCCTCCATAGGCTATTACCCTTCCCTCCTGCATCAAGACTGCGCCTAATCCTGTCCCACAAGCATCGGTATAAACAACAAACGGCTTACTCCCATCTGGAAGCACTAAAACTGGAGAGGTGGTCAAAGCTCTCTTTAACCGTCGGAAAGCATCATCACAATCTACGTCCTATGAGAAAACCAGATTCTTCTTCGTCAAGCGGGTTAATGGGGCTGATATCTTCGCGAAGTCTTTGATGAACTTCCTATAATATCCTGCCAACCCCAAGAAACTTCTTACTTCGGTAGCATTTCTAGGAACTTTCCAATCCTGGATAGATACTATCTTTGCGGGATCCACAGCTATCCCTTCCTTAGAGACCACATGCCCTAAGAATCGCACTTCTCTTCTCCAAAAATGACATTTAGAGAATTTAGCTTTAAGACTATGTGCTCGAAGAGTCTCCAACACTTCTCTGAGATGTAAGGCATGCTCTTCTTCACTCTTGGAGAAGACCAAGATGTCATCCACAAAGACCACTACAAACTTATTCAGATACTCTTTGAACACTCTACTCATCAGATCAACAAAGTATGCAGGGGCGTTTGTCAACCCAAATGGCATCACAAGCCACTCATAAAAACCATCCGGAGTCCGGAAAGTAGTCTTCTCTATACTGTCCTCCGCCACTCTCAACTGATGAAACCCTGTAGCTAAGTCCATCCGCGAAAACACTGAGGCGCCAACCAACTGATCAAAGAGATCATCTATCCTCGGTAGTGGGTGTCTATTCTTCTTCATGAGCTTATTAAGTTCTCTATAATCCACACAAAGTCTGAGGGACCCATCCGCCTTCGTGGCAAACACTACTGGAGCTCCCCACTCCGATATACTTCGCCTTATGAACCCCTTCTCAAGCAACTCCCCTACTTGCTTATGAAGTTCTCTTCTCTCACGAGGAGCCATGTGGCGCACTGGCAAAGACACTGGTTTGGCATTATCCACCAAATAAATTCGGAAATCTATCTCCCGCTTCGTAGGCAAACCCTTCACCTCTTCAAACACATCCGGATATTCCCGGACCACTCTGACAGAACGCAAACTCTCAACCGAAGCATCGAGCGATTCAAGATAACTTAGCAAAACAGATTCCATGGGATTACAAGAGATCTCGAGAGTATTACCCAAGCGGGTCATAAGCCTGACAACTCTCCTTTCACAATCAAGAACGGCACCATTACTGGATAACCAGTCCATGCCCAAAATCAACCCATAGCCCGTGAAGCCCAATACAAAAGCATCACATCCAAACTCAACGCTAAGTATAGAAATCTTCAAACCCAAACATATCATATACAGATATATGGAGCCCCCAATTGGGTTTGAAACAACCAAGGGATCATCAACTAGACTGGTGTCTAAGTGCAGTGACTCAACTAACGATGATGAGATAAAAGAATGCGATGCGCCAGAGTCAAACAAAGTACGAAATGGATGATCAAACAGAAAAACCAGACTTTCAACGGAAATAGTTCTACCTCTCTGCTGAATCGGTGGAACTGAGAGAGCCTGAACTTGCCCCTCTGCCTGAGCTGGTGCCATAAGAGCTTGCACCTGACCTCCTGAGGTAGACCCCGTCTTCTGCCCCTTCTTTGGGCAGTCCTTCACAAGATGTCCTGCTTCACCACAATGAAAGCAACCGGTCTTCTTCTTTTTGCGACAATCCTTGCTGAGGTGGCCTGGGGTCTCACAATTGAAGCACTTCTTCTTCTTCGTCCCCTTGTCACCATTGCCTTTTCCACCCTTGCCTTGTTATTGTTGTTGCGGTTTCTTCTGATCCCCCTTCTTCTCTGGTGCCTTAGAACTCTTATCATCCTCATGCATAAGTGCCATGTAGACAAGCTTCTCAAAGGTGGCCCCCATAGGAATGTGAGTCATAGCTATTCCTTGCAATGGTTCGTTCAAGCCTCTAACGAACCTCAAAGCCTTCTTCTCCGGTGTATTCACCAACTCTATGTCAAACCTTGCTAATTGATTGAATTTGTTGACATATTCTTTCACCGTGAGATTCCCGTGCTTCAAATTCAAGAACTTCTCCATAAACAGATTCTCTTCCGCCCTTGAGTGAAACTTAGCCCCAAACCTTTGCTTGAAATCTGCCCAAGAGTCAACAGGGCGTTCTCCATTAGTGACCTCCCACCAGAATGAGGCCTCTCCCTTCATTAACCTAGCCGCCAACTTGACTTTCTTTCCCTCTTCCACTTCAAAGATATCTAGCAACTCTTCCACTTCCTTAAGCCAATCTCTAGCCTCTACGAAAGTCTCTGAACCTAGAAAAGGTTTTCCTCCTATAGCCTTGAACTCCTTGCAAATCTTAGCAAAATTATCCACTCTAGGCTGAGGAGGAGGAGCGGTTGCCTCTGGTGTAGTAGCATTGGCTGGACCCGCAGCCGCGGCCCTAACCTCTTGTAACCTCCTATACCATAGTGGTATAACTAAGCCCTCCGGGATGTTAAGATCTTCAGCCATGCTGAAACGAAAGAGGAAAGATTCAAAAAGGAGATTCCGAAAGATAAAGATATGGCTATTGGGGATTATGCTTTTCTTTTTCAAAAACTTTTCTCTTAAAAGACATTTTTTTGAAAATACTTTTTCCAAAAATAATACCTTTACTATTTTTTTTTTTAAAAAGTATTTTTTCTCAAAAATTTATCTGTTCCGGTAACCGTCAGCTCTGATACCACGTGTAACACCCCACTGCCGCTATGGTCACTCACTAAGGGAATGCCATAGCATCGGTGGAGTATTTTTGTGAATATAGAACAGAAAAATTACAACAAGACATATATAAATAGTACTTGAAATTTAAAACATCATCTCATAACAGCGGAAGTAAAACATGTCTGGTTACATCATAAAACCACAATAAAAGTCAAGTACAATATCCGTCAAAATAAAGAAGTACATAATCCCACTCTCATACAATAGCCATGACAAAAGAAAAGATAACTGGTTAACTGGAGCTTTACATCTATCCAAGCTCCTAAAGACTGGAACAGCAATCCGATCAAGCTCCACTACTGCTAGGATCCACCGTAGGACCTGAGGGTTGGGAAAAAAATATAAAAACAACGGGGTCAGACATAAGTCTGAGCGAGTCCTATAACTTTAACAATACAATCGTTAAAGTAACTAGAGAAGACATAAACTGATATACGGTAACTAATGGGGATGAATGGCTACACTAAGCAGTCAACTAAACTAAGATAAAAGATAAAGACGCATCTACCCTTCCAAAGGTAAATTACTAAACTGCACCACACCAGTCATTCCTAACTTAAAGGTTGATCCCACCCATGGACTTATAAAATTAACTTAATAGTTCTCGCATACCCCTAGGTGACTGAGTAGACGCCACGGGGCCCTACAATCCACTAGGTGTACACACTACTCCACATTCGATCGGCTCCCTAACGTAGATACCCGTGCTGGCCCCACCGTGGGGTGTACCATTCCCCAACGTGGCAACCTGATAAAACTAACGGTGCATGGCTTATATCTACACGATGCAACAACGTCTTATTTACCAGCCCGGGTCCACACACGCATATGAAACCCGTTGGTCATGCGTTGCCACCGCTAACCCATTTTGGCCTCTAATAGTCAAGCCCAGTATGCGTGTCCCGTCCTCGACATGGGTCGAGCCCACTAAGATACGTATGGGTTACTGGTTGAAATGGGCCCCCAGCACAAGCCATCCCCCTAAGCTTGGCCCACACACTAGTGTTTCCCACTTAACCCTTTAATCATGTTTAATTACATGTTTCATCTTGGTTAAGTATTTTATCATATTTTCTATTGGCGACCACTAGCAATTTCCACATACCACCCAAGGTACCCACTTAACCCCCATGCCCCACTACATGCTTATCTGGTTAAGTGTTTCTTAATTGATTAACACCGTAATCATGTAAAGGACCCCTCACATTGGACCGTCATTTGTAGATGCCTGGTTAAGACGGTAAACTTCGGGCAGTCTTACACTACAAACGGGTCCAACCTCGTGTCATTTACCCTTGTTACGTATTTAATTTATGATTAAGACCCCTCACATTGGACCGTCATTTGTAGATGCCTGGTTAAGCCGGTAAACTCCGGGCAGTCTTACACTACAAACGGGTCCAACCTCGTGTCTTAATCGATTAATTACTCCCATAATTTGTGTTAATTACCATGTTTATTTTAGGAATATGGGTGCACCTAACTTAATAGGCAAATTCCCAACTCCAAAGTGTGGGTACACCTAACTTAATAGGCAAATTCCCAACACATAGTATGGGTACACCTAACTTAATAGGCAAACTCCCATACTATGTTAATTTATTTTATGTTATGCATAATTATATTAATTTCACACAATCTTATTAACATATGCATTTAATTAACCCCATCGTTCCCACGTAATTTCATTCTCATGACATAACACATATAAAAGGTGTCAACTTGCATATGTATGAACATGTTTCAAAGGTGCCATCTTGCATATTAACAAACACATAACTTGCATATGAACTTGCATAACATGTCACATAACTTGCATATAATCTTGTATAACATGTCACATAACTTGCATATTAACTTGTATAACATGTCACATAACTTGCATATTAACTTGCATAACATGTTACATAAACTTACATATTAACAAATACATGACTTGCATATGAACTTGCATAATATGTCACATAACTTGCATATGAACTTGCATAACATGTTACATAACTTGCATATGAACTCATAAACTTGCATATGAACTTGCATAACATGTTACATACTTGCATATGAACTCATAAACTTGCATATGAAGAAACATACAACTTGCATAATTATCATACATGTAACTTGCATATTATCATACATGTAACTTGCATATTAACATATGATCACAAAGCACAAAACTTGCATAACCCACATACATTAGCAAACTAACATCATGTCATATGACTTAAAACCCATTAATCCACAAACAAAACCATATGATCTCATCATATCTCATCTACTTAGTTTAGCAATTGATCATTAGAGTGATAGAAACTCACTACTAGCCAATTTGCACTCCAAATGAAGAAGATTAAGATGCTTAGAATGGATTAGAGGTTGATTAGAGAGTGATTAGCTTGCAACCCTCTTCATAAATTAGTGGAGGCTCCTTCTAAGATTTAATTTGGCGGCATGTAGCCCTCAATTCTATTTTTAGTATGGATTAGGGTAGGTTTAGGGTGTATTTATAGATTAGGTGAGTGTTTTAGGCCCTTAGATTAACCCTAAATTAGATTAGGACCCTTAGATTTCGGAACCTTCCAGAAACCAGCCCTAAGACCAAGCCCAAACCCCAAACTGGTGCACCCAACCACAGAACTCTCTAGAAACTGTGCAGGTTTCCTATCCCGACATGGGCGCACTTCCCAAGTGCGCCAGTGTATTTTTGTGCTGGCGCACTTCACAAGTGCGCCAGTGCATTTCTGGCCTGTTTCGGGTTTTTCTGCCTAACTTCGTTCGTCCATATCTCTTTCATACGGTACCCGTTTTACGCAAACTCGGACTCTATTTCGCGTATTTTTCCGAGATGAACGCAATGACACAGCCCGTTTTCCCCTGATTCTCACATCTGAGATTAATTATACTTTAATTACTAACCATTAGTGTTAATTGAAATTCGGGGTGTTACATTCTCCCCTACTTAAAGGATTTCGTCCTCGAAATCTCTAAGTCAAGATTTAGAATTATACTTTAATTATACTTTAATTACTAACCATTAGTGTTAATTACTAACCATTAGAGTTATGAACTATTGACTTCAAGATTCAGTGATGCCTTCGAACATCGCAAGTAAAATAAAGATTTGTACGCTCTTGAACTGGCTAAGAGCAATTTATTTCTCTTTCTGTTAATGCAATAATTTGAAGGCAGCATAAACTGGAGAAGAGGAGGAGTATCGTTTGCAATACCTTGCAGGCATTACAAATTCGATCTGAGATAAAAAAATTTGAAACAGTGTAATGTCATCAAAGATCTATAAGGAAAAAAAAAGTTGTAATGGTTTGCAATACTCGGGTCGTCTCTATTTATAATGGAGAGGAGGTGCCTATGCAGTCAAGCATCACGCCTATTTTCCAATGGTTTCCGTTAGCAACAGTCGCATTTGTTCATCAAAATTGTCATGTATCTGTTCAGATTCCCAACGGTCAAAAACCGACGTTACTTTCCTGAAGCTTTTGGGTAATCGAAATTAATTTCATTTGATATGACTTACGTTTCGTTATCGAAATTAGTTTCATTTGACACAATGAATTGCCACATAGGCCTTACACCTCGTTATTGAATGCAATGTCATTTTAAACATTACGTTATCACACATACCTTATACATCATTCCCATAATCAGTGCCATGTTTACCTTTTGGGCTGCCATACAAGCCTTACACCTGGCTTCTATTAGTGCCGTGAATAGGCTTCCGAATGGCACCTACGTACATACACTAATGTTATCATTGTAATGTTCTAAATAAGCATCTACAGGTTGCCATGTACGACCTTACATCAGAACTATCATCTCAGTATGACTTTCCTTTTTGAGTCAGTATGCTTAACTACATTACCTTTGGTCTTGCTTTTGGAAGCCTACTTTATTCATGGGTTCTTTCTGATACCTCGGGTGTGTCTGAGGGAAGCGGAGAACTTTAACGGAAAATTGTAGTTAGCGAAGAATGCGTTTGATGCTTTAAGCAGAACATTTTTAATTTTATTTTTAATTCTAATTAGTTTATGTTTAAAACAGAATAATATCATTAAAATAGAATATTACCATTAAAGAAAACTAATAAAGTAAACCAAACAGAACATAAATATGCAGAAGTACAGCAGAAACTGAAAAAAATAGTAGAAATCATATATGTTGCCTCCTCCTTAGTTGATCAGATGGGATTTGTAGTCAGCAAAAAGACGATCGCGATTTGTCTCAAACAACCATGATTTTGCATCGTCATCATTTAAGATGTTGAATATTTCTGCCTTATTGGGCTCTGTATATGTGTAGAACTTCACTGAAATTATAATCCGCTCCTTCACTCAAACTTTTAACGCGTGCTACCATATCTGTGTAACTTAAAGAATTCCCTATTGACCATACACTATTTGTTGCCGAACTGTTTGCGTTCGCAGTTTCCGAAGTTGTAGACTTGGACACTTTTCGAGCATGGATGTAATTGACGATGCCAACCATCTTCTCGTCTATTTCACCACGACGTTTTCTGAAAATTCACTTTCAACCAGAAGATGAACCAATTTGTCGAGTTCGCTGCACGGGGGTATCTTGAACGGAGGTAGAATTGGCAGTTTAGGATTCCATAAAGGATTTGTGGGTGAACTCGAATATGGTATACTATTTTGCCCTTGTTCTTCTATATCATTGAGTTTACTATGAAATCCATCAAATTGACATCATCACACGGAAACAATTCATTTCCGATGTCAAATTTCCTACGTCATTCCTACGCCATAAAGCGAGGCGTATAAAATGAGTTGGAACATGTGAAGGCGTAGGAAGTTTTGATAATTTATTGTGTTAAAAATAAGACATTTGTAACATTTAATTTATATGTAGTGAAATTGTTGCATAAATATAAGTGATATAATTATGTTTGTGTAATTCGTGTAAAATGTGTTGTAAATTCAATATTAACCTGAAAAGCCTTTAAAAAAAATTATAAACATTATCTTAAATTTTATTTAACAGTTTGGTAGCTAAGATTTGTGGATTGTGACAAAACTGGTGTAGAACGTGGTTTTATAAGCTTAATACATGTTAAACATGGCCTAATTGCTTAATTAATGTCTATTTAACTAATTTGGGCTTAATTAGCATAATTGGGCATAATTAGTTTCCTACTCGAAGGAAACATCTATAAAAGAAACAATATGTTCATTTTCCCCCTGTACTCTTTCTTCTCCAATGATAAAAACTAAAGGAAATAGGAAACTTAGCAAAATCTATCATTGCTCAACCAAATAGCCTCTAATCCACATTCAAATCAAGGATATTAGTTGTTTAAATCATGTAGCAGCAGGTAATTCATCTCAAGCTTGGATCTAATCCAAGATTTTTTTTATTCATTTGTTGAGATTCATCATTTAAAGTAAACCATTTCTTCTTGCATGTAGCAGTTTTTATTCTAAAGGTAAAAAGCTGACCTTTTTGCAAGCAAATCAGTCTCTAATTGCTTTAGTTCTCAACTCAAACTTGCTGTGAACTGCTATAAAGTGAGTAAACCTCACACTTTTCTAGTGTTTAGTAGAGTTTTGATTCATCTTAATATTATCTGTGCAAATACGTAGGTTTCTATGTTTTCATTGTTCAATTTGTTGCTGCGCTAAAATCACAGCCAAAGTCAATCTTTATGCGATTATAAATATCTGATCTTTAATTGTTTGGGTGTGAATCCTTTACTCTCTTTCTAGTATACCCGATTCAAACATAGCTGCGTACTCATGGTTTCATGTAAGCTCTCCAAAATTCACTAGTGAATCTCGGATCTCGTTCACTTACTAGAAGGTATTCCACATAAATGAATTATCTCTTGAAAATAAACAAATGCCAACCATGTTGCCATGTGTACTTACTAAGGTGATTTTCTATAACTCATGCATAAGCGAGATGAACCATCCACCTTAGTGGCGAACACTACTCGAGCGGATCAATAAATGTACCAAGAGATTCTAGGTAACTAAGCATGGCAGAACCCTAAGGGTTACACTAGACTTCGAGGGCATTACGGAGGCGAGTCAAGAGCCTAACCACCCTCTTTTCATAATCAAGAATGGTACCATTTCTGGATAACCACTCCATCCCTAGAATCAACCCATAGCCCAAAGACATAAGCTTTACTTCAATACTTAGCATAGACTTTCTCAAATCCAAACAAGTCATGAATAAATGAGCCGATTCCCCAACAGGATTTGAGACAAAAATGGGATCCTCCACTAAGCTAGTACTAAGGTGCAAAGACTCAACTATCGAAGTAGAATTAAAAGGATGCGATGTACAAAAACAAAGTTCTAACATGATGATAGAAAAGAAAGCTAAACCTTTAACAGAAACATTCCATCTTTCTTAGGTACGCTAGTAGTGAGAGCATACAATTGCCCTCTCGACGATCGTATCCTTTGCCCTTGTCCTTGTCTTACAATACTTAACTACATGCCCCTTTTTACCACACCAACGATGCTCTTTCTTGTCATGGGTTTTATTATTCTTTTACTTTGACCCCTTTCCTTTCACCTTTTTCCTCCTTCGTGGATTAAGTCATATTAGCAAGTTTTTCATCCTTAGGCTTGTTTACTTTATCCCTGTTCTTACTATCCTTGTATAGTTTGTTGACAAGTTTCTCAAAAGCTACATCCAACACACGACGACTCCACAAACCTTGAAATAAGATTAGACGCAGATGGAACTACTGCGGCTACAGATGGAAATTGGGCACTTCTTTGCCCTCCTACATGTGTCGTACACCTACAAAACTATGGTGAAAAAGAAAGAGAGAAAAGACTCAAGGAGAGAATCAAAAGATAGTGCATATGGCTTTGGAGAGTATGCTGAAACACCCCACCTACATTAAGGTCACTCTCAAAGGGAATGCCTTAACTTTGGTGGAGGTTTATAAGTAAAAGCCACAGATAAACTCAAGACAGATATAAATACACATATTTTAAACAGCGGAAACCAAACAGACTTTTATTTCATCAATATGTGTTCAAAACAAAACATTCCATAATTGTCTCAAAATACTTCCAACCTTACAACCTCATAACTGTCTTGATTATTAAAGAAGCATAAAACATAATTAAAGTGACAAAAATCCCCATAGTGATATCCAAAGCCATAATCCGAGCAAAAGAGATCCAAATCATACATCTACGGTCTTGGAGCTTGTAAAGAGTCTGACTGAGCTGAGGTGTTTCCTCCCTGTGGGCCTGGGGGGGGGGGGGGAAGGAAGAAAAGAAGACGACGAAAAGAAAATAGGGTCAGACATAAAGCCTGAGTAAATCTAGTAACTCTTCAGTATGTGAATAAGAAAAGGGGCATGATAGATATATACTGAAAATAGGAAAGTGTCACAAGCTAAGGAGGTGACGTTTAGAATCGAACGTACCATCGCACCTACACTATATATCTCTGCACCTACTTGAGTTTATTCCAACTGGCACCCCATACTGAGGGTGAAGTGATCCCCATTCATATTAAAAGATCAGCTCCTACTCGCATTAACATGTGTCATGCGGCCCCCAAGAATTGTAGATACCTATGCTGGTCCCACCATGGGGTGTATCAAGACCCATGGTGGCGGCCCCGACACAAATTCTAGAAGGCATAGGTTATACTAATGGTTTCCCCAGTGCCCTGGTTGTCTGCTCCGGAGTGTGTGCACGCCCGCACCCCGTTAGACCTACACTGTGCACCCACCGCCGTCATTTGACCGCTTACAATCAGCCCAGTAATCGTGCCCCACCCTGCCTAGTTTCAGGGTACTGTTGATACCTAACTTGGGTTACTGCTGAAACGGGTACCTCGTTACCAGGATTTTCTAGTCAGAGTTGTTAAGTGGTTAAGTGTCTGTATTTACCTAACCCCATCCATCAATTCTTGTTAACATGTTGAATTTGGTTAAGTGTTATGGTTGACTTAACCCAACCACCTGTCCTTAGCCTCTTAGGAGCACCAAACCAATCACAATAGACAGGTATTGCTATGGTTACTGGTTGTGCCGTTCGGTTCCGGGCAGGTTTACACCGTAGCTCAGTCTAACCTTGGGTCTTTATTGGGCTCAATGCTTAACCACCCACATTGGATAGGCATTGTTGTGATTACTGGACAGCTGGGCGGGTCCGGGCAGGTTTACATCACAACTCAATCCAACCTCGGGTTAAGCATATCATGTTTTCTAAATTTACATATTTTATTACTTCTTAATTATATATGTAAATGTCATGTCTTTTATTCTTGGGTATAACAATTTATACCGCTTAAATGTCATTGGCATGTGCCAAACATGCCAACATATATTTTCATGTTTTACACCCAACGTTATAACCCCCGTTTATACGTTCGCAACATTATAACAAATGATGAGCTCGACACAATTCAGCCCAACTGTATAGGCGTGAGAAGAGTGGAAATCAAGAACATGTAATTTTACAACATATATGGGTGTATGGCGCATGAACTTGCAATTTAGCGTTACTAGCATAAATGATGGATCATGTGAACTTGCATTCAAATCAAAGTATCACTAAGTAGGTGACATATGAAATGGCATAGTTTAGGCTAATACAAACTTGTGTTTAAACATGTTTAACTTGACATAATGTCAACCAAAAAACTAGCATGTTGCATGTTGTATATCCACAAAAATGTCCAATTATAACATCTAATCATATAGCCAATTCCAACATGAACTTGCATAGTTTATGAAACCCAAACGATACTTAACATAGATCCAATTATACTTGCAAATGAACATAAGAATGATTTCATAGATTTTGGGTCATGTAGGCATAAAAGGTTTATAACATGTTTTCATAAATTCTAACTTAGACTAAGGGATTATATATAATCCATGCCATCGATATATACATAATGGGATCAAATTTCTAGCTTTTGACACAACTTGCTATTGGTATTACTTTCATATACAAATATCCAATAGGTTTGCATCAATCAATTTATGCCATAAACATCAATACACAAGTCATGATAGAACCATTACAATACACAGAATTTATACGATAACACAATTCTATTTTCATCTACATCGAATCACATCACAGTTTTTATTCATATTATGAAAGGTCACTATACTTACAACGAATGCAGAATCTTGAATTCTGGATTTTGAATTCTGAAATTGAGATGCGCTCCTTTGGGTAGACTAACGTTGCGTTGATTAATTTGATTAAACTTTAATCTTCTTCTTAATTTGATTCGTCTCTACGCTTTTCTCTCTTGACGGCTATGTTCAATTCCTCCCTAGCAGCATGATGACTCCTTTCTTATTTTTTTGTGGGAATTTTCAGTTGAGACTTAGGGTGTATTTATAGATTTTTAAGTTGTTTTGAGCCGTCTGATGAAGACAGGAGTAATCTGGACCATACAAAGTTCAAAGAGCCAATCAAGAGGTGACACGTCAGCCCTAGAGACATAGAGAGCCACAGAAATTCGAGCCAGAGCCAGACCTAGCCAGCCAGGTCGACCAGGCAGGTCGACTGGCAGGTCGACACCCAAGTCGTCACTATGGTCGACCTTGGGGAGGGGGGACCAGGTCGACACCATGGTCGACCCTATGGTCGACACCATGGTCGACCCTATGGTCGACTTGGTCTCTGGGCGGGAATTTTCCTGCCCAACCCAGTTTGAACCTGAAATTCGAATTTTGAAATTTAAACTGAGCTGTTTGAATTTAAATTTTATTCTGTAACTTCCAAAGCCATAACTCCTTCATACGAAGTCCGATTCATGCAAACTTGGACTCTATCTCAAGCAGAATTCCGAGACGAACGCAGTGGCGTAACCCATTTCCCTTAATTCTTTCATTTAGAATTAATTACACTTTAATTTGTGAAGCTTAACATTATAGAATTCACGGGTGTTACATTCTCCCCCCTTAAAAGGATTTCGTCCCCGAAATCTTCAAGTTAGGAAGAATGTATATCCTACCATCCAACAGTCCATCTACTCAACCAACAACCACATGCATCCACTGTCCTTAAAAGACTTCTAATGCTTCATGATCATATGCATAGTGTGTGTACATGTCCTTATCTAATGCAGATATCAGGTGGTCTACTTATTCACTTGACCTCCTTAATGCGAATCATGTAAGTGTCATGAATCCATTATGTATGCAAATTTTTCCTACTCATAATTCTACATGTGCACAACTTATTCATACAAATGCGACAAACATATGACAGCATATCAAGTTTCAACCATATACAAATGAGAATACATATATATGCATATGCGATATGAAGTGACTGAGCTAATCTATAACCTAGGGTGTGTGTGTGTATGCATCCACGAGCAACCACTAGCAATCACTAGCAACCATTTGCAGCCATCATCCATAACATGTTTTCAAATACATGTTTGCATCCATTTGTTTTCTACCTAAGGAGTTAGGAAAAGGACCGAGGAGATATACCTAAAAAGATAGATAAAGCATAACTTAAGGAAAAAGAGAGATCAAAGATGTACCCTCAAAAAGAAGAGGGTAAGCAGTGCGTATTCTGTCCTCAATTTCCCAAGTCGCGTCTTCCTCGGCGTCGCTCCACTGAACTTTAACGAGTTCGACTTCACGCTTGCGTAGCTTTTTCACTTCAGTTCCTAAGATGCGCGTTGGAACTCTCCTCACAGTTGCTTCATGTTCCACTTTGGCTTCTTCTAGAATGCTAGGTTCCACCACTTCCGCAGACTCATGCAAACACTTCCGGAGGTGAGATACATGAAAGACGTTGTGAACTCCGGCCAGTCTCTCGGGTAGCTCTAACCTATGCTCTGATACAAAGTGAAACACCCCACCTCCACTAAGGTCACTCACAAAGGGAATGCCTTAACTTTGGTGGAGGTTTATAAGTAAAAACCACAGATAAACTCAAGACAGATATAAATACACATATTTTAAACAGCGGAAACCAAACAGACTTTTATTTCATCAATATGTGTTCAAAACAAAACATTCCATAATTGTCTCAAATTACTTCCAACATTACAACCTCATAACTGTCTTGGTTATTAAAGAAGCATAAAACATAATTAAAGTGACAAAAATCCCCATAGTGATATCCAAAGCCACAATCCGAGCAAAAGAGATCCAAATCATACATCTACGATCTTGGAGCTTGTAAAGAGTTTAACTGAGCTGAGTTGTTTCCTCCCTGTGGACCTGGGGGGAGGGGGGAACGGAAGAAAAGAAGACGAAAAGAAAATAGGGTCAGACATAAAGCCTGAGTAAATCTAGTAACTCTTCAGTATGTGAATAAGAAAAGGGGCATGATAGATATATACTGAAAATAGGAAAGTGTCACAAGCTAAGGAGGTGATGTTTAGAATCGAACGTACCATCGCACCCACACTATATATCTCTGCACCTACTTGAGTTTATTCCAACTGGCACCCCATGCTGAGGGTGAAGTGATCCCCATGCTTATTAAAAAATCGGCTCCTACTCGCGTTAACATGTGTCATATGGCCCCCAAGAATTGTAGATACCTATGTTGGTCCCACTATGGGGTGTATCAAGACCCATGGTGGCGGCCCCGACACAAATTCTAGAAGGCATAGGTTATACTACTGGTGTCCCCAATGCCCTAGTTGTCTGCTCTGGAGTGTGTGCATGCCCGCACCCCGTTAGACCAACACTGTGCACCCACCGCCGTCGTTTGACTGCTTACAATCAGCCCAGTAATCGTTCCCTACCCTGCCTAGTTTCAGGGTACCATTGATACCTAACTTGGGTTACTGCTGAAACGGGTCCCTCGTTACCAGGATTTTCTACTCAAACATGTTAAGTGGTTAAGTGTCTGTATTTACCTAACCCCACCCATCAATTCTTGTTAACATGTTGAATTTGGTTAAGTGTTATGGTTGACTTAACCCTACCACATGTCCTTAGCCTTTTAGGAGCACCAGACCACTCACATTAGACTGGTCTTGCTACAGTTACTGGATGTGCCATTTGGTTCCGGGCAGGTTTACACCGTAGCTCAGTCAAATCTCGGGTCTTTATTGGGCTCAATGCTTAACCACCCACATTGGATAGGTATTGTTGTGACTACTGGACAGCCGGGCGGGTCCAGGCAGGTTTACATCACAACTCAATCCAACCTCGGGTTAAGCATATCGTGTTTTCTAATTTTACATATTTTATTACTTCTTAATTATATATGTAAATTTCATGTCTTTTATTCTTGGGTATAACAATTTATACCGCTTAAATGTCATTGTCATTGGCATGTGCCAAACATGCCAACATATATTTTCATGTTTTGCACCCAACGTTATTACCCCCGTTTATACGTTCGCAACATTATAACAAATGTTGGGCTCGACACAATTCAGCCCAACTTTATTGGCGTGAGAAGAGGGGAAATCAAGAACATGTAATATTTTACAACATATAAGGGTGTGTGGTGCATGAACTTGCAATTTAGCGATACTAACATAAATGATGGGTCATGTGAACTTTCATTAAAATCAAAGTATCACTAAGTAGGTGACATATGAAATGGCATAGTTTATGCTAATACAAACTTGTGTTTAAACATGTTTAACTTGGCATAATGTCAACCACAAAACTAGCATGTTGTATGTCCACCAAAATGTCCAATTATAACATCTAATCACATAGCCAATTCCAACATGAACTTGCATAGTTTATGAAACCCAAACGATACTTAACATAGATCCAATTATACTTGCAAATGAACATAAGAATGATTTCATAGGTTTTGGGTCATGTAGGCGTAAAAGGTTTATAACATGTTTTCATAAATTCTAACTTAGACTAAGGGATTATATATATAATCCATGCCATCGACATATACATAAAGGGATCAAATTTCTAGCTTTTGCCACAACTTGCTATTGCTATTACTTTCATATACAAATATCCAATAGGTTTGCATCAATCAATTTATGTCACAAACATCAATATACAAGTCATGATAGAACCATTACAATACATAGAATTATACAATAACACAATTCTATTTTCATTTACATCGAATCACATCACAGTTTTTATTCATATTCTGAAAGGTCACTATACTTACAACGAATGCAGAATCTTGAATTCTGGATTCTAATTTCTGAAACTGAGATGCGCTCCTTTGGGTAGACTAACATTGCGTTGATTAATTTGATTAAACTTTAATATTCTTCTTAATTTGATTCGTCTCTAGGCTTTTCTCTCTTGACGACTATGTTCAATTCCTCCCTAGCAGCTTGACGACTCCTTTCTTATTTTTTTGTGTGAGTTTTCAGTTGAGACTTAGAGTGTATTTATAGATTTTTAAGTTGTTTTGAGCCGTCAGATGAAGACAGGAGGAATCTAGACCATACAAAGTTCAAAGAGCCAATCAAGAGGTGACACGTCAGCCCTAGTGACACACATAACCACAGAAATCCGAGCCAGAGCCAGACCTAGCTAGCCAGGTCGACCAGGCAGGTCGACTGGCAGGTCGACACCCAGGTCGACACTATGGTCGACCTTGGGGGGACCAGGTCGACACTATGGTCGACCTGGGGTGACCAGGTTGACACCATGGTCAACCCTAGGGTCGACCTGGTCTCTGGGCAGGAATTTTCCCGCCCAGCCCAGTTTGAATCTGAAATTCGAATTTTGAAATTTAAACTGAGCTGTCTGAATTTAAATTTTATTCTGAAACTTCCGAAGGCCATAACTCCTTCATACGGAGTCCGATTCACACAAACTCGGACTCTATCTCAAGAAGAATTCCGAGACGAAACGCAACGGCGTAACCCATTTCCCTTAATTCTTTCATTTAGAATTAATTACACTTTAATTTGTGAAGCTTAACGTTATAGAATTCACGGGGTGTTACATATTCCTTTCGTAAAACAAAACTTTTCTTAGAAAACGCTTCTTTGTAAACATTTTGAAAATAATTTCAGAAGGTTTTTAAAAGCTTTTGCCCAGTCTGGTAACCTTCTGCTCTGATACCAAATGTAACACCCCACATCCGTTAAGGTCACTCACAAAGGGGATGCCTTAACTTCAGTGGAGCATTATGGGTACTGGAACAGAAATATTACAAGACAGACATATATAAAACAGCGGAAAGTAAAGTAGAAGTATTTCAAATCATTTATTAAATATAATTGTTTACAATAAAAGCCCATCAACTTTCAAATACCCAATTACATAGCCAAAATATCTGTCTTGCTCAAATACAAAGAAGCATGAAAATAAATTGTAGTATTCCCCAATAAAGAAAAGTAAGCCATGGCCAAGAGAGATCCAAGCCACACATGAAAGAGCCTTGGAGCTTGGTAAGATCCGAACTAAGCTGTATTCCCACCCTGCGTACTTGAGGGGGGGGGGGGGGGGGAACGGAAGAAAAAGAGGCGAAACAAAACGGGTTAGTCATAAAGATTGAGTAAGTCCTAGTGACTTCCAACATAAAAACAGGTAAAGATAACATGGCATGAATAAACTGAAAGTAGACATAAGCATGATGACAAGATAAGCGACAGGCATGATGAATCAAGTATAACATCCCATACTTCCTATCAAGGGTAGCATCACAAGGTTCCTACCAAGTATCATATCGCAAGGTTTCTATAACTTCGCAAGATTTCTAAGTTTCATCATTACCCTATTTTCCTTGATTTCCTATATTCTCTGCACCACCTAACTAGCGTTCCAATTAGTTTACTTAGTTGTAATTACAAGATAAGTGATCCCCCATACCCCACATGATAGATTTATAGGTACATATCCCACGACGAGGGTCCCACCCCTCATATTGACAGTTTCATGTCCCTACCGTATCTACCTAAATTGATCGGATCTTACTTACCATGTTTCACATGTGTTATATACTAAGGTTATCCCAACCCCATTGTTGTGGTAGCATTTAGGACTACATCTAATATGAGGATTTTTCCTCAACCAGCCCAATTACCGTGAATGTGTTAGATGTATCCTTACTACCCTAATCGATTGGCTCCTACTCGACCTAGTTCTGGCGCCCCCCTACTTGTAGATACATGTGCTGGTCCCACCCTAGGGTGTATCTATCCCTATGATGGCAATCCCGACACCCTTTTTGATGCACAACTTTATATATACTGATGCCCAGTGGCTAAATTTTCCACTCCGGAATATGTGCACGCCCGTAATCCGTCGGAACCTGCACTGCTGCATCCCCTGCCGTTGTTTTGACCGCTTACAATCAGCCCAGTAATCGTGCCCCACCTTGCCTAGCTCAGGGTACCGTTGATACCTAATGTGGGTTACTGTTGAAACGGGTCCCGCTACTAGGGTTTTCCGAGGGTTTATTCGTATACCCCACAGGTTTGTTAAGTGTTATCTATTTAACTTAACCCCACTCCCCATCATGATACCGTGGTTAAGTGTTCTCTCTTGTGTTACTTACCCTACCGCATGTTTTGTTATATCGGTTAAGCGTTCTCCACTGTGTTAACTTAACCCTTACCACACCTCACGTTAGATTGGTTAAGTGTATGTTAACTCAACCTCATCCACTAGCCATTTTATAATGGTTAAGTGTTACCCTCGTGTATTTACTTAACCCTACCACACATCAGGTTATATCGGTTGGGTGTTATCAACCCATTCAAGTTAAGTATTTCAAGTAATTCATGGCTTAACCCGCCCACGTATCATTTCAAGTTGGTTAAGTGATGTCTACTGATTCATAACTTAACCCCGCTATCTTAGCATATCAATTTGGTTAAGTATTATCTATACGTTCAAGTTGACTTAACCCTGCCACGTGTCATGTTATATTGGTTAAGTGTCACTAGTCTACTCATTTTACTTAACCCACCCATTGATCTGATTAACAGTTATGTTGGTTAAGCCCACATTTATAAGTTTTACATGTTCTAACTCATACCGGTTAGGTCCACATTTACATGTCAAATTTCCATGTCATCCCACTTAACCCTCTAAACATACCCACATCTTATTATGGTTAGTATTTCATTCATTATGACGAACGAATCATGACCTCTCACATTAGACCATGCATTTTGTGGCCACTGGATTTGCCGGGTGGTTCCGGGCAGATTTACACCACAAACTGAGTCTAACCTCGTGTCATAAACAATTACGCCTAGAATTTGGCCTTCAACCTCTCACATTAGACTGACACTTTGTAGCTACTAGATTTGCCGGGCGGTTCCGGGCAGATTTACACCACAAACTGAGTCTAACCTCATGCCAAAGGTTCATTAATGGTCATATTCCACCCAAAACCCCAATATCAGTTCATGTGTTTAACATATAGAAATGTCCATGTTCGTGTTCAAGTCAATTATCCAATACACAGTCATTTTCATGTTTCAAATTCCCAACTTTACATATAAATAAACATATGCCAAGGTTCCAAAATTACAAGCTAATATATATATATATATATATATATATATATACACCTAATTCTAGTTAGTTTACATATGTCCAATTCTTGCCTATTTACATGTATGCCAAGTTTATGCCATTTTACCCATATCAAGTTCTAGCCAAGATTACGTGTATCAAGTTTCATGCCCAAATAAACCCAAATCATGATTCATGATGTAGTTATCTCAGACTATAATATTTTTGTTACAATACATGCCAATTAACCAAGTTCATAATACATATTTATGCCAATTATCAAGTTTACAATCGCTTTTAGGTTCAAATTCCCAATTATACTTATGCCCAATCATAAGCCTAATCTTTTGATTTAATTTACAAAGGCCCGAACCTGTGATTTAATATACAAGCCAATTCATATATGCTCACTTTATGCCAAATTAATTATGACAATGGCCAAACCTACAATTTCAATTATGTTGACAATACCCAAGTTTCCAATTTCATGTTATGTCAGACACGTATATCCAAATAGGTAATATCCCAAACATTTCCCCGTATTCAATCGAAAGCAAATCGCGGTTTAGGCCTAGTTCCGAAATTGACCAAGCTTCATCAAAAGAAAATAAACATGGGAAGATAGAATTTTGCATAAAAATAAGATCAAAGAGAAAAACATCATTACAGGCATGAAGATTACAACTTGATAATAAATTCAATATGAATCAAGAAAACTTATTTACAACAGGATGAATAGATCATGAACTTGACATAAGAGTAAAGATAGACAAGTCTCAAAAAACCAAGATTCAAGAAGCAACAGGAATGGGTCTGAATCGATAAACATACTTAAATCCAATTCCACTTTATTCCATGGCCATATTATAATTAACAAGTTTAAATCTAAAAACAACTAGAACTTACAGATCGTGGCTAATGAATTAAGAACTGAATTTGTTGTAGAATGCTGATTTATTGTCTTGAATCATTGTAGAAGCCTTAATCTTTTATTAAATTGTGTATGAAAGTTTTGTCCTTAGAATTGATTTGAGTTTGAATGCTTAAGCTTTAATTTGGGGGCGGCGGCCATGGTTCAAGAGGGAGTTCAGCAGCATTTTGTTGTAAGAATGATTTGTTGTGAATTAGGTTAGGTCTAAGGATGTTTTTATAGGTGTAGCAACTAGTTTAGGCCCTTAGATTAACCCTAGAATCAATCCTGACCTTCAAAAATCATCCCAGCCTACTGACTCAACCGGTGCACCCAACCAGGCCACCCTGACCCGACCAGGGAGGCCAGGTCGACCTGGTCTGGCCAGGTCGACCCCTAGGTCGACCCTATGGTCGACGTGGTCTGGTCTGGTCAGGTCGACCCCCAGGTCGACCCTATGGTCGACCTGGGCTCTGGGTGAGAATTTTCCCGCCCAGCCTGCTTCTGGGTCTTGAGTTCGAATTTGAATTCGAATTTCTGAGCTATTTTTGATTCTGAAAATTCGTGAAACTTCTAGAGGTCATAACTAGGTCATACGGACTCTGATTTTCGAAAACTCGGACTTGATTTCATGTAGAATTCCGAGACGAACGCAATGGCGCAAACCGTTTCCCATGATTCTCATTTTAAAAGTTAATTATACCCTGATTTCTAGTTTCAACATGTTATTAAAATTCGGGTTGTTACAATGTCGGTGTATAAACAACAATCAATATAGATATATGGATCTACTATGCATCAATCAACATGCAATATCCCATTCTACCCATTCAAATTAATCACCAGACGTAGATTTTCTAAATCCAATTCAATTTACAGAAATTATTCCTTTGGACTTTATTTCCCGATTTCTTTTTCAAATCATTTGAAATACATATCCAACTTTCTATAACAAAGTGGATTTCACTTCGGGATCTCAAATCAAATCGTTTGGAAATATGAATTCCAAACCATAACAATGCATACAAACAAGTATGCAACCAAATATCGGGCTCCCTCAAGACAAGGAAAAGGGCACGCACCTAAGCAACTCAATATATATATGTGCACCTCCCCCTATGGAGTAGGCTACACCGGCGATGCACCTCCCACACATGGAAGCATACACCGCCCATCTCACCCATACTTTTAGTCGTTCGGGTTACCAGAATCTTTAGCCACACACTAAATTATTTTCATATCCGAAGTAGGGAAAATCATTTCACAACATAATAATCACAAGTACTTTCAAAATATAGTACTTCACATCAGCAATTCACACATATGATCAGTCACTATTAATCACATAACCTTTGAGCTCGTACATCTCAAAGAAGGGTGTCAAGCAAGAGAATAAATTCTTAGCCACCAAACAGATACATCATTAATAGCAACTAATCAAATATGTGATGAACTACGATGTAAAACCATAATACATTTCAAATCATTTCGAAATCATCGGGTTTTAGCCCTCGAAATTCTTTATGTTTTATAAAACATTTTTATAAAACATTCCTTGTCCAAAATCGGGAATACATTCTTTTTTCTTAAAAAAATATCATTTCAAAATCATTCATTAAATTTGAAATGAACTCAACAATTTTGCTAACACCTTATAGTCAAATCGTGAAGTGTTTCACAAGGCGTTAGCATACCAGTATTTCTGCCCAACCCAATGCTAAATGTAAAAGCATATTCTGCTCATAAACTGGCCGAGCACCATCCAAACAATCAATTAGTCACAATCAATATCTACAACCGCGTATACTTGGTTTACACCACATCTCATGTTTTGGTAAATTTAATTACCATTCATTCATTCAAATCTAATTAAAGATTTATTCAAACTCCAATTGGCTTCATCTCTAAAATCAATTCATATTGATTGTTCTACTTTTTGGAAATTTATCCTTCTTTTACTCGAGTTAAAGAACTAATATCTTTTAAACACCATTCACGACAAACCCCAAATCCAATTTGATATTAAATACAAGGCTCTGAATAGAAAATATATCGGCTTATATTCAACATCAAATTCTGAAATTAATAAATATCGTATTGGAATAATGATATATATATATATATCTTCCAAATTCCTCCACAATGTCCGTATAATCACGGAATCCAATATCGAAATATTCCGAAGAAAATTTCGATTCAAATCCATTCCAATTAATATATTGGAAATTCTGGTTATTTTTAAATCCATCTCAAACCCACTTTGTTTATTCAAAAATAATTGGGTTATAATTCTAGTTCAAAACCAGTTCATTTCGATAAAAATCTATTTTTATCTTTTCAAATATGAAATTTTTCATCCCAATTCTTTCCAAAACACTTCTTATGATTTTACACTAATTATTGATATTTTTAATAATTTCATCAAGGCCCGTATAGTCGGTTTCCAATAACGGCCACTGAACTGCACTTACAACGACCTTTTCAAATTTGATTTGGACATAATTCCAAATCGAACTGTTAGATTTCAAATCTCTAATATTCGTTAGAAATCTCTTTCCATACGAACCCAACGGTTCCGGTTTTAGCAGAATCCAACGGTCGGATCTCCCGTAATGTCCGTTCGAAGTCAATGGTCGAAACTCGCGAACTGCCGCAGCGCGGCGCGTTCTATTAAGGCCATCATATATATATAATATAAATTATATATATTTCGTCGATTTCAATTCAAAACTTATTTTATAAATCGTTTTAATTTCATTTTAAAAACGATTTCAACTTCCTTTTCAATTTTATATTAAAACTGAATATTCCATATACATGACAATTATATACAGTGTATATATATGTTTCATACATCGTATATATATAATTTCATACCTCGTGTATATATGATTTCATACATCGTATATATATAATTTCATTCCTCGTGTATATATATTTCAACTCATATATATAATTTCATACCTCGTATATATATATATATATATATATATATATATATATATATATATAATTACAAACATCGTATATATATGATTTCATTCCTCGTATATATATATTTCAAACATCATATATATATATAATTTCAAACATCGTATATATATGACTTCATTCCTCGTACATATATATATTTCAAACATCGTATACATATAATTTCAAACATCGTATATATATGATTTCATTCCTCATATATATATTTCAAATCATATATATATTTTTATTTCAACTCACATATATATATATATTTCAACTCATATATATATATTTCAGCTCATATATATTTTCATTTCAACTCATATATATATATATATATATATATATCAACTCGCATATATTTATTTTTAAATTTTACATCACATATATAATTCTAATTTTTACATCACATCCACAACGCAATACAATCAAACAAGTCGTCCATGGTCTGTGGACGAGGGGGAGCAGTTCATTTATGCAGTGGAAATTTCCGCCTGTGCCACGTCGAAGACCACCCCACCGCCTGTCGACGCCCTGACCTTCGCCCAGTCCGGTCCCCTCCGCTGACCCCAATTCAAGTGCGAACAGTGCCACTTTAAGCCACCAATTCGAACAGCAGACATGACGAAATCGAACCATCTTGGCATGGATTGAAAGAACTTGAAGTTCTCTTCATTATTGCAGTGGAAATTTCCGTGTTTTATTGATTGATTTTTTTGAAAACAAAGATAAAAAATCGGAGCTTTCATCGCGTTTAAGCGTGAGTGGCGGTGTGTTTGAACGATGAGGGAATAGGGTTTGGGTTTGACCGATTTTGACTATGGCCTTTTATATTAATTTTATTTCCTTTAATGCCAAAAAGTTAACTTTTTAATTCGAACCCCAAATCAAACCGAACAACTATCGCCCCTAGCTAATTACCCCCATTCCGAACACAATGGGATAAGTTTCGTAACCCAATTCGGCTGTTACGATTATTTTTCATCAAAATTAAAATATTAATCCATATATATTTAATTTAAACGTACATTTTAAATTACCGGTGCCACATACTAACTCTAAAAATTCCAGAAAAATTATTTCTAGCTTCGTATTGACGATACTGTCCTAACAAAACTAATTTCATCAAATTTGAAGACCATTTGAAAAATGGCCATTTTCGGGTCGATCCAAATTGATTGAAACAGTCAAAACACGTTTTCTTTTGCTACGCTCGCATATTGATCTAGAAAATTATGAAAATTGGAATCTAGTAATAATTTGACATTCTGGTTCCAACAAAAGTGGTTTCGTCGAAAACGAAGGTCTTTTACAAAATGGCTATTTTTAAGGCCTTTATATATATATTAAAATATATATAAATTCCATAGCGACTTTTTTGAATTTTAAACTGGGCATATCTTACACTCTATAAAGTGAAATATCAATTCCTTAGATCTGTTAGAAAGATATGATTAAACAGATTCAAATATTTCTGGTTTCGTTCAATTCTGACTTATATTGAATTCTGTATATTCAATTGAAATTTGAAATCGAATTTTCGAACTGCCACGCCATTTCAGGCTTTTTATATAATTAAAATAAATTTTTTCATTTTAACATCATCGAAAATAATTTTTTGTCGTTATTATTTAAAATAATTCATTTTAAATATTCGAAATACATTACAATCGCCAAAATAAAAAATTTAAATTGGCTCAGATTTCCGGGTTATTACAATTTAATTGGATTTAATAAAAAAACTAGATTTTTGCGGTTTGTCGGAATGGTGTCCTAAATAACACTGTTCTTAAATCCCCAAATGAAAAGAATAAATCTTTTAATTAAGATTATTAGAGTTTCCAATTATATTTAGTAATTGGAATGAAATGAAATGTAATTTGGGTTTATTGTGAATTGTGTTTTTAACGACATTCGTTCTTTAACCCAATTAACAGTGAAAATATAGTTTGGAATTTATAAACCTTTTAGTAAAATTTTAATGGAAATTTTCCAAAATAAAGTTTTCCAATTTAATATATTAAATTGGAATTTAATGGAATTCGATTTAATAATAATCGAGATGAGCTTCTGTAAAAGATGACCGTTACTATATATGGAATTTAAAAGGCTTTGCCGTTATTCCATTTATATTATAAGTCCGATACGGAAATTTATATCGATTATATATTGATTTGATTTCTATGAAAATTCCATGTTTAATGGAAGATGATTTTGGGTTTACGAACTGTGTTTTAAATGACATTGGTTCTTTAACCCAGTTAAAGACAAGATTAATTTCTTAAAGTTGAATAATCCTAAAGTAGTGATTTTTGATATTAAAACTGAATTGGAGTTTTATTGAATCTTCAAAAAGAAGATTTAAGAATAAATTTAAAGAATTTATCTTTGATAAAATTAATGGGAACCTTTCCCTAATAATGTGAATATTTTATTTAAAAGAATATTCTGAATTGGAATGAGGCGTTTGATGTATTTTTATAGCACTTTATTATTGATTATAAAATACGCGAGTTATTCGGAAAGACCGGGTTTAACCCATTCTGAATAATTACTACGACGATTAAAAGTCGAAGATGAAGACGGTGGTTGAAGACCGGAGATCTTCACATCGTTTGGATGGTTACTGATGTCTTGATTGGGAGGCATCCCATGACAAGGTAATGAGTGGTGATCGTCCAGACGTACTTGGAGATCGATGGATATGCGAGAACCTTTCTCCAGTATTAGACATATGGGATGAGGAATAAGGTGTCTTCGGTTTTTTTCAGACCCAGAAAGGACTTGTAAATGGATGGTATGTCTAACGTTGTATTCCTTTATGCTGTATTCGTTGATCTCTGCTAAATATATATATGTTTGGTGGCGGAGAACTTATTCTTTTGCTTAACACCCTTCTCTGAGACGTACGAGCTTAAAGGTTATATATTGGAAGAAATCAATGGTATGGTATGGATTGATAATGTGGCATGCTAAGATGCAAGGATTTTGTTGAAAGGAAGAGCCTTGTGGTTGATGATCAAAGCACAGCTATATTTAGCATAGCCTTGTGTAGCGATACTTCGTGAACCTCACGCCCCGGTATGAACCAGAAATGGGAGGAAGCACTACAGGGATGACATATGTTTCTTTCTAGCTAGAAGTAGTGTCAGGGTTTAACAAGCCCATACATTTTTACTTATGTGGATGATGGAATGAGGCACCTCGGATTTGAGTACCTAGTGGCTCTTTTACGCCTCATAGGGTGGGGAAACGTATTGTTCAGTCATAACTAATCCACTAACATATTTGTGGACCGGCCCTGAAAATCCAAGGGTCACTCGGGCTCTGATCCTGAGACATGGTAGGCTAGATTGTCGCGAATTCGGTAAGGACTATCTTTTGCCTTGGTTCATGATGGAAATCCGACTTTACGACACCATACGGTTTTGATTGTATAACTTGTATGGTGACATTGTATATGGTAGCTATGCCATCTATGATTGATACATTATGATTGAAATGTTTTTGAAACATATACACACAAATAATAATGTCAAATCTGTTTTATCGTATCAAGCATTTTTTACCATTATAAGGTAAAACTCTATCCTCCGGTTTGCAATACATTATGTGATAGGACTTGAGTCTTATAATGGTTTCATTTTTTTAAAAAGCATTGTGCTGTTTAAGGATTTACTTTATTTACGCACTGGCAATCCAATGGAGTAAACCCGTTCCGCGTTAGCGGTGTGGTCCTGTGATTAGCCTTATTATTAGATAAGTTAAGTAAGATTTCTCATACCAGTCCCATGACTAACCTGTAGTTTGCTTCACTTGCAAACTCGGGTGTCCATGTTTTCCACACGGGAAGTCGAGTAGCTTATTTTGCAGATATCTTGGCAGGATTCTGAGATGAAGCTTAAAGCTGTGTCCAGAGCATTAATAGTCTTCCGCTGTGTTAGTTTATTTGTTCTGCTGCATTGTATTACATTTATTGCAATTTACCTTCCACTGTATTACACGATGTACTTTGATATTCTGTACTCTGTTGTAACATTATTATAATGTTTATAAAAGTCTTCTGTTATTTGTTCTTATGTGTGGTATGCCCAGAGTTAGCATATTCGAGTTTTGAACAGTCTTGGTTGATTTAGTGATCGATTAGGTCCGGGCGAAATCTGAATCGTTACAGTTGGTATCAGAGCTTTGGTTAGCTCAAATCTTTGGGGTACAACTCGTTAGAAGTGACCAAAAGACTCATCAGTGGTAGGATTAGTGATATCCTATAAAAGAATACTCATTAAAGATAGGAACAGTAGCATCCTACAATGAGAAAACTCGTTAGAGATGGGGATAGAAATGACCCAGAATGGGTTGAGAGTGACAAGTTTATAATTAATGTATTTGTGATTATATATATAATCCGATCTTAGAAAATACGATTTTTGAATATATAAATGTTATATGTATTTTTAAAGCTAATCAACTAATTGATTGATGATTGTGTTGTGTGATTATTAGTTCAACTAATAAAATTATTGAAACCAATAAAAGAATGAAAGCTGTGTTGGTTAATTAAACAACTTTCAGCTCCGTTCCTTTTCTGTAACGACCCAGGGATTTTCGGCCTGAAAATCGATATAAATACTTTTATCGTATCTTATACCGATCCTCCAACCACCGAAAACACTGGAGCGTCTAGGAAGAAATTAGAGGGTGAGATAAGAAAGAAAGAAATATTAGAATAGAAGAAGAAGAAGTATCAACACAGAGTCTCACATCGCAGCGGAACAAAATATAATACAGAAATAAAACTTTATTGAGAGCTTTCAAATACTTACAAGACCAGAGTACAACACACAGCTGGACAGTTTTGATAATCTGTCCTCATATATATATCACACAGCGGAATATCATTTATCTGAACATCTTCAGCTCGTCACTGGACTTCACGGTACCTGATCACCTGAACCTGTGCATTTCGGGCTAACCCGAGCATTTACAAAATACTGGGTCAGTCTGGTGGACCAGAGTGAGATAAACTCGCACAGCAATAAAGTATCACACAATCTGATTTTTAAGTTAAAATCATTTCGAAAGAAAAGGATAATCGTAAGACCGATCCACACATAAACACGGACCGTGTTTACCTTACGTTAACCCAAACCAGTTTTCAAAATCAATATCTTCTCTGATATTATCATAGGGTCTAAATACAAATAATTAACACATCTAGAGGAACGCTTGCATCTCACGTTCCCCGTATATAATATACAAATCGAAAACCGCGGACGCTTATTGGATATTGGATTTCCAACTTGACAAGGTATGGGACCACCTTCCGCACGTGTATCTCTAGAGGCGAATACACAGGGTTCAACAAGAACGTCTTGCAACCCGGCCCTCACATGACCGACCACACATTTCGCTTGAGTGTATCGAATGTATATCACCAACGGTTGGACTCAAACCACCGTTCCCGAATCGGCAGAATCGATAGAATAAGAAACAAAAGGAATTTCTCTAGATAGGTGATTATACACCCTAATGGGAGCGACCCACATAGCCATGCTGCCTGCCCGATTTTTGTCATTTCCCGGCTGTGAGGCTTGAGGTCATAATCTTTTGCACACCTGGCCACCATTCACTTTGAATGCCACATCGTCAGATCCGCCAGGTATCACTGAATACTGATTCCCACAAAAATACTCTGAGCGTTAAGCCAAAGAAGGTGTATAGCCTTCTCCGCCACCAACAGAGATACGTTTGTAGAACATCAATATGTGTAATCCCTTTGGAAATACTTTGTCAGACACTCGTCCATACAAGTCACCCAGGAACAGGGTGAACCGAAGGTACTCTCCTACTGCCTCCAATACAGGAATCACCCCATGGATCAGTAGCGATAGTCCTTGCAATCCACAGTTTCAACCACGACCGAACCCCAGTATATCTCCGGGTCGAATCAGAGATTGTAAGTGGTTCTCCCGCTTTATGAAGATCTATGGTCTTCACATGCTCCATCTCGATCATCGCTTGACCTTCTTTTTATATTCGTATTTGTTGGTCAGAATGTTTTTCGAATATCCATTCGATCCCGGTCTTTCCATACCAACAATCGTAAAGGTCAGACTTGATAGTCGGTTATTTAACTATCAAGCAAACACCCATGAAATCATAAAAACATATTTACTGGTCTGGTACACAGTATTACTTGGCTTTTAAAATTAATCGCACAAGTCCCTTTTTATTTCGTTACTATGGAAATATCATCTCATCTCCTTTCCGTTACTTTGGAAAATCTTATCACACATTCTCGCCATCGCCCACTAGTATCATCTTTGGGTCGTCCCGAAGCTGTTCAAGTTGGGGTATTTTAATTACCTCTCAGGCCTTGACCAACAACGTTCTTACCTTCAGATAAATACGAGTCGTAATTCAAAAATCGATATTAAACACATTCCGCTATTTAAACATCGCTCTATGGTACTTCTCATCCTTTGGAAGTTTCTCTTTTTAAAATAAAATTAATATCGCTTATTTCGAACATCACCTTATTCACTCTTGGCTTATTCAAATACTTTGCTTCGAATCCTCTTTTCAACTTTGTTTACCCAGCTTGAATCAAACCCCTTTTTGCCAATCCCCTTTCTTTCGGGAAATTCCCTTTTTAAAAATCCATGGATTTAACTTAATACCACTATTAAGTACTAAATTTAAAACGACATTTAAACTCGTATGCCACTTATAAACCTTGTTTATAGTTTCCAAGTTTAATATAAATCCTTCACATATTCATCTCTCTCTTACTTAATACCAACATTAAGTAAAATTCCTGTTTAACCTATCATATTCGTTTAAACTCCTTATTTGCCTCATTATAAACTTGAGTTCAAAACTAAACTCATTCCTAGCCTCTTTCTAATCACTCGACCACTTCAATTCAAACTGGATTACTTAAAGGTATTCCATTAACACATCAACCCGTTTCTTTCAACATTTATTATTCAAATAAATTAACTCCTTTATTTACCAAAATGAATAATAAATTTCTTCTTTCCAAAATCTTACTAGGATTAACAAATTTTCTCATTTAGTTATTGCACAATATAAAAATCTAACTTGATTTAAATGTCGACTCCGTCAAACACAAAATACAATTAGTCCTTTGCCCAATTTTATTTGATTCCTCCCTTAAATTAATTAAAATATAATTAATTTAAATAACTTCATTTAACGGTTCATTTTAACACGATAAATCAAGTACTCAACCACTATGTTACTTCTGCTAGATTGTTTAAAACCCTTATCAACAGAAGACATTGTTAAATAAACCGATCTCCATAATTCCTAATAGACTTTGAATAATAAATATTTATTTTCCTTTAAATATTTTTCTCCACGGTAATAACTTTCGAAATCTATTTCGTTATAAAATATATTTATAACTTAACAACTACCAATATACCAAATTTTATGAATCAACCAATTTCCAGACCAAGCGATGCCTAATCACTCATAACATCCATTGGTTATTACTAGAGAATGGTTGAAATAAAATTCAAAAATATTTATCAACCATTTGATTGATAAATTATCTAACAATCACTAATCAGCCAACAACCAAAACAGTCCAAGCAATTCAAACAATTTCGAACACGTTTCATAAACGTGACTAGTCAAAGGGATTATTTGGTGTGGGTCAACCCCAACAGTGGTATTCCTGAAATTAAACAACCGTTTACTTTCGTTCATTTGATCATCAGTATAGATATAACCAGCAATAAATCAACCAACAGTCAGAACAAGTAAAATAAAAGCACCCAATTTATATAAAATATAAACGGGAAGGGCTGAGTGAGTTCAACTCACCTCGGTTGAAATCTGTCAATAAACAGTCTGTTCTGATCAATTTACTGACGTTTTAATTCGCATAAATTCCAGACACTCCAGATCTGGACTGCGCCTGCTCCATCTCGAAGTTCACGTCACTACGGTCCCAACGCGACTGACCGCGCGTAAATCTGACAACGTATGATCAAGAAATCACGTTACGAACTGTTTAAACTTTTTAAACATGAATTTTCCTTTGAATTTCAAAATCGGGCTCTACCTTTAATTTGTTTGGCCCAAAGCAACCCGACCCGCCTTGTTAAAACCCTCCCATCCTTCGATCCTCTTTTATTCTACCAGCCGCCACAAAATTTATCAAAAGAAACGGAAACCCTAATCCCAAAAGTCCTTTTCGATCCTCCCAAAACCAGCAGCGTCGCCACCCCCTTCGGCCTCCTCAACCATTCGCCCCCTACTGTCGACGAGCAAGCCACGACGAGCAAGCCTGACCGAACAACGTCGAGCAAGCCAGATCGAATCCCTTCCGATTCGCGATGAAACCGACTTCACCAGAAACAAACGAGCCCCCTCCTCATGATTAAGCTAAGTTTTCTCTTGATTTCTTTATACTGGAATAATTTGTTTTGATTTTCTTTTCTATTCTCTGGTTTTGCCGAACGAATGGGTTTTTGTATGGTTGAAATACCTCTGTATGACCCCTATTTATAGTAATGTATGCTAGGATAAAATAAATGTTAAAAACGTATTGTTACTTCAATCAATCCGAATCTGTAACTTAGATTTCTTGTTCGGATTTTTGGGTATAGAATTTTGATTGACTTGGATAGGTTTTTAGGTACCTGCTATGTGTTGTTCATTCAATACAGACATTGAATCTGTATGTTGATTGTGTTCAGAACTAAAAAAAAACAGACTCGTATGCCTTTGTACTTGAATTCGACTGAGAATAAAAACATATATATACTATAGGGTAGATTAGGCCATTGGCTATGATATGTTTATTCAATGCAGATTTTCGAAACCATAAATTCTGCTTTGGGTTTTGAATTGGAGATTGATTTTTGTACACACACACACACACACATATATATATATATATATATATATATGAAAATATATGTTAGCAGTTCTGCACAGATTTTGCTTTACTTTAGCATGTGCATTATACTGTTTCTTCTCACTTCTCAAAGTTGATGTTTACACCTCTGTCACCATTGTCTTAGTTGTATAGTCTTGAATACATATAGCTGTTACATTAGCTGTATGAGTTTTTGCATCAAAATCTTACTTGGTTGATGTATATGTTTGATAGTATAAATATATACATATCTCTTAACTGTGTATGTACTGTTTTTGGCCGTCCCTATACTCGTTCTTAGGCTATTTATGTCACTGTTCTTGAAAGAACAGGACATGGCAAGATAGCTGAAATGAATATACATATATATTTATTTCAGTTGTACAGTCTGTTTATTTCATTCCGTATGCAATTTCACTTATGCATACTGTTCTAAATAAGTCTAGTAGCCGTGCCTACTTTGTTCATCAACTGTTCACTTATGATCTTGATGGACAAAGCATGTTGTTCAAATTTTTTTGAAAGGATACCTTCTTTAATTAAGTATTGTCTTGTCCTTACTGTTCATGCTCTCTCTTTATTAGCTGTTCTTAGCTGTTATTGTACAACCTGTAGCTGTTTTTAGCTGATACATTTCCTTACTGTTTCCTTCATGTATTGTCTTGTTGTCCACTGTATTGTCAAATCAGCCGTATGTGTATCTTTTGCTACTTCATTTCACTGTCCTTATGGTGCTTTTATGTTTGAACAAGTTTTCTAAAAAAATACTATTATTATAAACAAAAGATAATTTGTTCATACTGTTTTCCATTTCCCTCAATATCATGGACGTGAAATCCTTATACTCTATTAAGCAAATGTGTGTCTTTTATTTTTCTTTTGCTGTTCATTGTTGTTATGAAATATCCCTTATGGGTTTTCTTTTCTTCTTCGCAGGTCGATGGTCTGGAAAGGCGAGGCATTGCAGATATTGTTTTAGCAAATATTGATTTTTTTTTCTTTCTTTCTTTCGCAGGTCAAAATGGACGGGCAGTTCGGAAAAAGACATGAAGAATTAAATTATCAAATGTTGATTACTTACTTTTTGTTTTGAAGTCTTGAGCATGTATATTTGTATATATTTTAATCTTGAACTTGTACTGTAAATATATATATTACTGTTCGAATTTCCTATTTGTATTTTTGGTGGTATACACATATGAGACCAATGATTTGGTATACGGATTCACTGTGTGGATTTTATTTCTATTTTTTTTTATAATATAAATATATATATTCAAACTCCCTTTTTTCTTTTCTTTTAATTCGATTAAAAATCCATTATATTTAAAATAAAATATATGAACTGATTTAAGTATTCGAATTTAAATTGCTGAAAAATCCGGGACGTTACATTCTTCCCCCCTTAGAATAATTTCGTCCTCGAAATTGTAAAGTAAGAAGAATATTCCGAACCGTATTATTTTAAAAATCATTCCTATGAATTAAATTCAAAACAAATTCAAACTCTAAAATTTCCGAGGATTTTTACAGCATTTCTCTTGCACGGCTTGATTGGTATGATTACAACTGCCACTCTGGGTCTCAATTCTTCAAAAAGAAATTCAAAGTCCACATGGTAATCTACTCAGGGTGTAAATAAATTTCTTTATCTAAAATTTAAGGTTTATCTTTTGTCGAGCATCCCAACTCAAATCCTAACTTCCAAAGCGTATCAAGCAACTGCTTATCGCCTGCATTCCAACTCTGTATAACCAAATTATCCCCACAACCTCCAGGATTCTGCATTTATTTCACTTATAATGCAAATAAAAAATCTGGGTTAAACAATTATGTTTCCATTTCATCACCCAATCTTATTTCCAATCCACCATATCGGGATTTATCTCCTTTTTCCCATTCATACCGTTTCTTATTAACCCCACTAGTTAAATTTATTAACCAGGTTCAGTTTCGCTTTCATATCTGATTCGATCAACGAATTGATTTTCTAATCAATTCATTTCGTTTAAAAATTCAAATTTGATTTCAAATCAAATCCATCAGGACAAACAAACAAACACCCACATCATTATAATATATAGAAAATTATTTCCCTTTTCTATATAAAAATATACATTGGGTAAAATTATTTCATTTACCCTTTCTTCAAAACAATATCGTATCGACTGTCAGTTCTATGCTTTTCAACACTTGAACCGATCTACAAACACAATACAAAACATTTGTAAATAAATTTTACAAATACGCTCTCATATATATATACACACACAAACTCAATCTAGGGTGTTACTAACCCCATCTCTATTGAGTTATGCCACAGAGCCAAGGTTACTACTCAACCAATAGCTTTGATACCACCGTAACGACCCAGGGATTTTCGGCCCGAAAATCGATATAAATACTTTTATCGTATCTTATACCGATCCTCCAACCACCGAAAACACTGGAGCGTCTAGGAAGAAATTAGAGGGTGAGATAAGAAAGAAAGAAATATTAGAATAGAAGAAGAAGAAGTATCAACATAGAGTCTCACATCGCAGCGGAACAAAATATAATACAGAAATAAAACTTTATTGAGAGCTTTCAAATACTTACAAGATCAGAGTACAACACACAGCTGGACAGTTTTGATAATCTATCCTCATATATATATCACACAGCGGAATATCATTTATCTGAACATCTTCAGCTCGTCACTGGACTTCACGGTACCTGATCACCTGAACCTGTGCATTTCGGGCTAACCCGAGCATTTACAAAATACTGGGTCAGTCTGGTGGACCAGAGTGAGATAAACTCGCACAACAATAAAGTATCACACAATCTGATTTTTAAGTTAAAATCATTTCGAAAGAAAAGGATAATCGTAAGACCGATCCACACATAAACACGGACTGTGTTTACCTTGCGTTAACCCAAACCAGTTTTCAAAATCAATATCTTCTCTGATATTATCATAGGGTCTAAATACAAATAATTAACACATCTAGAGGAACGCTTGCATCTCACGTTCCCCGTATATAATATACAAATCGAAAACCGCGGACGCTTATTGGATATTGGATTTCCAACTTGACAAGGTATGGGACCACCTTCCGCACGTGTATCTCTAGAGGCGAATACACAGAGTTCAACAAGAACGTCTTGCAACCCGGCCCTCACATGACCGACCACACATTTCGCTTGAGTGTATCGAATGTATATCACCAACGGTTGGACTCAAACCACCGTTCCCGAATGGGCAGAATCGATAGAATAAGAAACAAAAGGAATTTCTCTAGATAGGTGATTATACACCCTAATGGGAGCGACCCACATAGCCATGCTGCCTGCCCGATTTTTGTCATTTCCCGGCTGTGAGGCTTGAGGTCATAATCTTTTGCACACCTGGCCACCATTCACTTTGAATGCCACATCGTCAGATCCGCCAGGTATCACTGAATACTGATTCCCACAAAAATACTCTGAGCGTTAAGCCAAAGAAGGTGTACAGCCTTCTCCGCCACCAACAGAGATACGTTTGTAGAACATCAATATGTGTAATCCCTTTGGAAATACTTTGTCAGACACTCGTCCATACAAGTCACCCAGGAACAGGGTGAACCGAAGGTACTCTCCTACTGCCTCCAATACAGGAATCACCCCATGGATCAGTAGCGATAGTCCTTGCAATCCACAGTTTCAACCACGACCGAACCCCAGTATATCTCCGGGTCGAATCAGAGATTGTAAGTGGTTCTTCCGCTTTATGAAGATCTATGGTCTTCACATGCTCCATCTCGATCATCGCTTGACCTTCTTTTTATATTCGTATTTGTTGGTCAAAATGGTTTTCGAATATCCATTCGATCCCGGTCTTTCCATACCAACAATCGTAAAGGTCAGACTTGATAGTCGGTTATTTAACTATCAAGCAAACACCCATGAAATCATAAAAACATATTTACTGGTCTGGTACACAGTATTACTTGGCTTTTAAAATTAATCGCTCAAGTCCCTTTTTATTTCATTACTATGGAAATATCATCTCATCTCCTTTCCGTTACTTTGGAAAATCTTATCACACATTCTCGCCATCGCCCACTAGTATCATCTTTGGGTCGTCCCGAAGCTGTTCAAGTTGGGGTATTTTAATTACCTCTCAGACCTTGACCAACAACGTTCTTACCTTCAGATAAATACGAGTCGTAATTCAAAAATCGATATTAAACACATTCCGCTATTTAAACATCGCTCTATGGTACTTCTCATCCTTTGGAAGTTTCTCTTTTTAAAATAAAATTAATATCGCTTATTTCGAACATCACCTTATTCACTCTTGGCTTATTCAAATACTTTGCTTCGAATCCTATTTTCAACTTTGTTTACCCAGCTTGAATCAAACCCCTTTTTGCCAATCCCCTTTCTTTCGGGAAATTCCCTTTTTAAAAATCCATGGATTTAACTTAATACCACTATTAAGTACTAAATTTAAAACGACATTTAAACTCGTATGCCACTTATAAACCTTGTTTATAGTTTCCAGGTTTAATATAAATCCTTCACATATTCATCTCTCTCTTACTTAATACCAACATTAAGTAAAATTCCTGTTTAACCTATCATATTCGTTCAAACTCCTTATTTGCCTCATTATGAACTTGAGTTCAAAACTAAACTCATTCCTAGCCTCTTTCTAATCACTCGACCACTTCAATTCAAACTGGATTACTTAAAGGTACTCCATTAACACATCAACCCGTTTCTTTCAACATTTATTATTCAAATAAATTAACTCCTTTATTTACCAAAATGAATAATAAATTTCTTCTTTCCAAAATCTTACTAGGATTAACAAATTTTCTCATTTAGTTATTTCACAATATAAAAATCTAAATTGATTTAAATGTCGACTCCGTCAAACACAAAATACAATTAGTCCTTTGCCCAATTTTATTTGATTCCTCCCTTAAATTAATTAAAATATAATTAATTTAAATAACTTCATTTAACGGTTCATTTTAACACGATAAATCAAGTACTCAACCACTATGTTACTTCTGCTAGATTGTTTAAAACCCTTATCAACAGAAGACATTGTTAAATAAACCGATCTCCATAATTCCTAATAGACTTTGAATAATAAATATTTATTTTCCTTTAAATATTTTTCTCTACGGTAATAACTTTCGAAATCTATTTCGTTATAAAATATATTTATAACTTAACAACTACCAATATACCAAATTTTATGAATCAACCAATTTCCAGACCAAGCGATGCCTAATCACTCATAACATCCATTGGTTATTACTAGAGAATGGTTGAAATAAAATTCAAAAATATTTATCAACCATTTGATTGATAAATTCTCTAACAATCACTAATCAGCCAACAACCAAAACAGTCCAAGCAATTCAAACAATTTCGAACACGTTTCATAAACGTCACTAGTCAAAGGGATTATTTGGTGTGGGTCAACCCCAACAGTGGTATTCCTGAAATTAAACAACCATTTAATTTCGTTCATTTGATCATCAGTATAGATATAACCAGCAATAAATCAACCAACAGTCAGAACAAGTAAAATAAAAGCACCCAATTTATATAAAATATAAACGGGAAGGGCTGAGTGAGTTCAACTCACCTCGGTTGAAATCTGTCAATAAACAGTCTGTTCTGATCAATTTACTGATGTTTTAATTCGCATAAAATTCCAGACACTCCAGATCTGGACTGCGCCTGCTCCATCTCGAAGTTCACTACGGTCCCAACGCGACTGACCGCGCGTAAATCTGACAACGTATGATCAAGAAATCACGTTACGAACTGTTTAAACTTTTTAAACATGAATTTTCCTTTGAATTTCAAAATCGGGCTTTACCTTTAATTTGTTTGGCCCAAAGCAACCCGACCCGCCTTGTTAAAACCCTCCCATCCTTCGATCCTCTTCTATTCTACCAGCCGCCACAAAATTTATCAAAAGAAACGGAAACCCTAATCCCAAAAATCCTTTTCAATCCTCCCAAAACCAGCAGCGTCGCCACCCCCTTCGGCCTCCTCAACCATTCGCCCCCTACTGTCGACGAGCAAGCCTGACCGAACAACGTCGAGCAAGCCAGATCGAATCCCTTCCGATTCGCGATGAAACCGACTTCACCAGAAACAAATGAGCCCCCTCCTCATGATTAAGCTAAGTTTTCTCTTGATTTCTTTATACTGGAATAATTTGTTTTGATTTTCTTTTCTATTCTCTGGTTTTGCCGAACGAATGGGTTTTTGTATGGTTGAAATACCTCTGTATGACCCCTATTTATAGTAATGTATGCTAGGATAAAATAAATGCTAAAAACGTATTGTTACTTCAATCAATCCGAATCTGTAACTTAGATTTCTTGTTCGGATTTTTGGGTATAGAATTTTGATTGACTTGGATAGGTTTTTAGGTACCTGCTATGTGTTGTTCATTCAATACAGACATTGAATCTGTATGTTGATTGTGTTCAGAACTAAAAAAAAACAGTCTCGTATGCCTTTGTACTTGAATTCGACTGAGAATAAAAACATATATATACTATAGGGTAGATTAGGCCATTGGCTATGATATGTTTATTCAGTGCAGATTTTCGAAACCATAAATTCTGCTTTGGGTTTTGAATTGGAGATTGATTTTTGTGTATATATATATATATATATATATGAAAATATATGTTAGCAGTTCTGCACAGATTTTGCTTTACTTTAGCATGTGCATTATACTGTTTCTTCTCACTTCTCAAAGTTGATGTTTACACCTCTGTCACCATTGTCTTAGCTGTATAGTCTTGAATACATATAGCTGTTACATTAGCTGTATGAGTTTTTGCATCAAAATCTTACTTGGTTGATGTATATGTTTGATAGTATAAATATATACATATCTCTTAACTGTGTATGTACTGTTTTTGGCCGTCCCTATACTCGTTCTTAGGCTATTTATGTCACTGCTCTTGAAAGAACAGGACATGGCAAGATAGCTGAAATGAATATACATATATATTTATTTCAGCTATACAGTCTGCTTATTTCATTCCCTATGCAATTTCCCTCATGCATACTGTTCTAAATAAGTCTAGTAGCCGTGCCTACTTTGTTCATCAACTGTTCACTTATGATCTTGATGGACAAAGCATGTTGTTCAAATTTTTTTGAAAGGATACCTTCTTTAATTAAGTATTGTCTTGTCCTTACTGTTCATGCTCTCTCTTTATTAGCTGTTCTTAGCTGTTATTGTACAACCTGTAGCTGTTTTTAGCTGATACATTTCCTTACTGTTTCCTTCATGTATTGTCTTGTTGTCCACTGTATTGTCAAATCAGCCGTATGTGTATCTTTTGCTACTTCATTTCACTGTCCTTATGGTGCTTTTATGTTTGAACAAGTTTTCTAAAAAAAAATACTATTATTATAAACAAAAGATAATTTGTTCATACTTTTTTCCATTTCCCTCAATATCATGGACGTGAAATCCTTATACTCTATTAAGCAAATGTGTGTCTTTTATTTTTCTTTTGCTGTTCATTGTTGTTATGAAATATCCCTTATGGGTTTTCTTTTCTTCTTCGCAGGTCGATGGTCTGGAAAGGCGAGGCATTGCAGATATTGTTTTAGCAAATATTGATTTTTTTTCTTTCTTTCTTTCGCAGGTCAAAGTGGACGGGCAGTTCGGAAAAAGACATGAAGAATTAAATTATCAAATGTTGATTACTTACTTTTTGTTTTGAAGTCTTGAGCATGTATATTTGTATATATTTTAATCTTGAACTTGTACTGTAAATATATATATTACTGTTCGAATTTCCTATTTGGATTTTTGGTGGTATACACATATGAGACCAATGATTTGGTATACGGATTCACTGTGTGGATTTTATTTCTATGTTTTTTTATAATATAAATTTATATATTCAAACTCCCTTTTTTCTTTTCTTTTAATTCGATTAAAAATCCATTATATTTAAAATAAAATATATGAACTGATTTAAGTATTCGAATTTAAATTGCTGAAAAATCCGGGACGTTACATTTTCGAGGACGAAAAGATTTTAAGTGGGGGAGATTGTAATAATCCGGAATTTTGGAACCAATTTAAATTTTTTTCTTTTAGAAATTTTAATGGATTTTAAATTGTTAAAATAATTTATTTTAAATGACAACAATTAAAATTTTATTTAAATTGAAGTTAGAAAGAATATATTTATTTTAATTATAAAAGGTGTTTAAAATAGCGCGGTAATTTGAAAATTTGAATTTGAACTTTCACTGACTGTACAGGATGCAAAATAAATCGAATTTTGGTGAAACCAAAAATATTCAAATCTATATAAAAATATCTTTCCAACGAATCTGAAAAATTGAAATTTCATAGCTGGAATCACAAGTTATGGCTAGTTGAATATTCAGAATAGTAGCTATGGAATTAATATATATATATATATTAATATTATATATAGCCATTTTGCAAATGACCTCCATTTTCGACGAAACCACTTTTGTTGGATTCAGAATGTCAAATTATTGCTAGGTTTAAATTTTCATAATATTTAGAATTACTATGTGAGCTTGGCAAAAGAAAATGCGTTTTGTCAATTTTAGTCAAATTTAATCGACTTGAAAATGGCCATTTTTCAAACAGTCTCCAAATTCGACGAAATTAATTTTGATAGGACCATATCGTCAAAACATATCTAGAAATAATTTTTCTGTAATTTTTAGAGTCAATATGTGGCCCCAGTAAATTAAAATGTGCGATCAAATTTAATAATTAAATGATTTATATTTTAGTTTAAAGAAAAACATATCGTAGAAGCTGAATTGGATTATGAAACATATTCCTTTGTGTTCGGAATAAGGGTATTTGGCTAGGGACAACTCTCATTGGGCTGAATTTGGAGCTATTGAGAGTTTACGGGCTTTTTTCATAAATTAAAGAATTTAATATTAAAATATTATATAAACCCTAGAATTAACCTAAGCCTAATCCACTAACAAACACAGCCGCCGCCTATATACACTCCAATGGCCGATATCCTCCTACTTTAAGTCCTTATAATCTCACAATCCTTATCAAATTAATTCAAACTTTCAAAGAAAAAATCGAAGTGGATTCTTTGCTCTTTAAATCTATACGGATAAGATCGTCTCTGGGGTGCGTGTTGTTCTAACTTTGATGGGGAAGTAGCAATGTTTGTGGCGGATTTTGAGGAGGCGGAGTCCACCGAGTACGACCCCATTACAAGCGATGGAGGGCGACTCGAAGGGGGTTGGCTATTGACCTCGGATCGGGGTCCGATGACCAGAAATTGGCGGCGTAGGTGGTCAACAAGTTCGGTGATTGGGTTCGAACGATACAGCAGGTTCCTGGAAGAAGATGACGCATGGTTAAGTGTTATTGAAGATAATTAATTTAAATTAATTATTGAATTAATTAATAAATTTTGAAAATGTCATATCTTATTCAGATCTTATCGAAACTGAACGATTTTCGTTGCGTTGGACTCGTGTTGACCAGGTCTACACAATGAAACAAACCAGATCTAAAACGGAGCGAATTAGAATTTGGGGGAAAAAAATCAAATTTGAACTGTACAGAATTAAAACCATTGGTGAGATTTTTCAATTTCAAAAGTTAATATATATATATATATATATATATACATTTGATCTGATTGTGACTGTGTTATTAATATACGTCATATAGAACACAAATATGCGGTGTGTAAAATTTAGATTGACTAATTGATTGTGGTGATGATTATTCGTTGAATTATATTTATCTAGGATAAAGGTATAATCTTTAAAAATTAAAATGAAAATATCATGTTATGTTAAACATATCATTTTAGTTAGAAAAACATCATTTTTGTTATTATATGTCTTGTTAATGAAAAACATCATTTTTGTTATTATATGTCATGTCAATTAAAAACATCATTTGTGTTAGAATAATGTCATAATATCATTTATGTTAGAATAATGTCATGTCATGTTAAAAATGTCATTTTTGTTAGGGGTGTTATATTAGAGCAAATATGTCCTTCATGTAGAAATCATATTTTGTAAATAAAATATGTCATATTAGAATAAAATTATCATTTTTGTCTTAAATTGTCATCTTAGTTAAAAATGTCATTTTAGTTTAAAAATGTCATTTTAGTAAAATATGTCATGTTAGAAAAAATGTCATTTTAGTAAAAATATGTCATATTAGAATAAGATAATATTTATTTATGAAATGTTGCATTAGAAATAAAATAACATTTTTGTTATGAAATGTTGCATTAGAAATAAAATATCATTTTTGTATAAAATGTTATGTTAGAATAAAAATGTCATTTTAGTTAGAAATGTTACATTAGAATAAAAATGTCACTTTTGCTAGGAATGTTTTATTAAAATAAATATGTCATTTGTTTAGAATACTGATTTGTCAAATAATTATGCTATTCACTTAGGATAATGTCGTGTTATAGTAAAATGCCTTTTATTTAGATATGTTCATGTTACATTAAATTGTCATATATTTAGATATGTTCATGTTACATTAAACAGTTTATGTTAATATAAAAATATCATTTTGCTTTGAATCATGTCATGCAAATAAAAACATCATTTTGTTTTGAATCATGTTGTGTAAATAAAAAGGTCATTTATTTAGAAATGCCATGTTAATAGTAATGCCATTTATTGAGAAATGTCCTTTATTTACAAATTTCATTTATTTAGATTATGTACATGTTAAATAAAATTATCACCTTTATCATGTTAGACGAGAATAATTACTTGTTAAAAAAATATGTTCTATTGGAATTAAATTATAAATATTTATTTATAATTTAAACAATGGAAATTGGTTAAATAGAAAATAATCCAAACCGAATTATAATCGGTTAAATTCGTTATCCAATGATTTATTTATATAGACTGTTGTTGTTTGAAAACCCCACACGGGTATTGGGATGATATTTGTCATACACTAGTCCAAATATTTAGTTGTCTGCCAACCAAGGATTGAGGTTCTGTGATGAGTATTATTTATTTATTTATTTTAATGCTCACACAGTTGTAAATTTCACTCTGGATGTGAATGGATTGTTTATTGATTATTTCTCATTATTGTTATATACATGCGGTGTATGAAATCCATATAACTGAAATTATATGGTAATTGATTGAGTCGCATTCCGATTTAGAATAAAGAATATTTTAAACTAAAAAAATATTTTAAAATAAAGAGTATTTTAAAATAAATTTAGTGTAAGGATAAAGTTATGATTTTTATGTCCATCTTTGGATGGGCACAAAAATGTAAAAATATGAAGCCTAGCTAAGTAGCAAACGCCATTTTTACCCAAACGGCTTTATCGATTTATTATATTTATTTTAAAATGAATATCGCAAAGAAATGATTTCAAAATTAAATATTTTGAAAATATTAATATTTTACTATGATAACGATATAGAATATTCAATTTTGATTTAAAATTGGAAATCAATTTAAAAACCAGTTAAAATGCATTTATAAATATTTTATAAAATACATTTTAAAAGGTAATCGACGATATATATTATATATATTTAATGGTCTGAATCGAATGCGCCGTGCAGCGACCATTCGCGAATTTTGACCATTAACTTCAAATTGATGTAACGGGAGATCCGACCGTTGGATTCTCTAAAACCGAAACTATTGGGTTCGTATCGAAAAGAGCTTTCCAATAAATATAAGAGATTTGAAATCTAACAGCTGGATTTGGAATTATTCCAAATCAATTTTAAAAAAGGTCGCTGTAAGTGCATTTCGATGACCATTTATGGAAATCAACCGAAATGGCCTTAAGAAATTATTTAAAAATATATGGAAAAATTATGTAAATTCATAATAAATGATTTGAAAACAATTTGGATGAAGAACTCCAATTTTGTAAAAGATAAAAATATATTTTTATCGAAAAGAACTAGTTTTTAACTAGAATAAATCTTTAAATTAAGATTTAATGAAGTTTTCTAATTAATTAATATTTAATTGTAATTAAATAAAATAAATTGGATTTTTGGGGTTTGTCGTGAATGGTGTCCTAAATAACACTATTCTTAAAACCCCGTATGAAAAGAATAAATCTTTTAATTAAGATTATTAGAGTTTCCAATTATATTTAGTAATTGGAATGAAATGAAATGTAATTTGGGTTTATTGTGAACTATGTTTTTAACGATATTCGTTCTTTAACCCAATTAACAATGAAAATATAGTTTGGAATTTATAAATCTTTTATTAAAGTTTTAATGGAAATTTTCCAAAATAAAGTTTTCCAATTTAATATATTAAATTGGAATTTAATGGAATTCGATTTAATAATAATCGAGATGAGCTTCTGTAAATGATGACCGTTACTATATATAGAATTTAAAAGGCTTTGCCGTTATTCCATTTATATTATCAGTCTGATATGGAAATTTATATTGATTATATATTGATTTGATTTCTGTGAAAATTCCATGTTTAACGGAAGATGATTTTGGGTTTATCGTGAACTGTGTTTTAAATGACATTGGTTCTTTAACCCAATTAAAGACAAGATTTATTTCTTAAAGTTGAATAATCATAAAGTAATGATTTTTGATATTAAAACAAAATTGGAGTTTTAATGAATCTTTAAAAAGAATATTTAAGAATAAATTTAAAGAATTTATCTTTGTTAAAATTAATGGGAACCTTTCCCTAATAATGTGAATATTTTATTTAAAAGAATATTCTGAATTGGAATGAGGCATTTGATTTGTTTTTGTAGCACTTTATTATTGATTATGAAACACGCGAGTTATTCGGAAAGACCGGCTGTAACCCATTTTGAATAATTACTGTGATGATTAAAAGTCGAAGATGAAGACGGTGGTTGAAGACCAGAGATCTTCACATCGTTTGGATGGTTACTGATGTCTTGATTGGGAGGCATCCCATGACAAGGTAATAAGTGGTGATCTTCCAGACATACTTGGATATCGATGGATATGCGAGACCATTCTCCTATATTGGACATATGGGACGAGGAATAGGGTGTCTCTGATTTCGTTCAGACCCAGAACGGACTTTTAAATGGATGGTATGTTTGACGTTGTATTCCTTTATGTTGTATTTGTTGATCTCTACTATATATATATATATGTTTACTAGCGGAGAATTTATTCTCTTGCTTAACACCCTTCTCTGAGACGTACGAGCTTAGATGTTATATATTGGCAGAAATCAATGATATGGTATGGATTGACAATGTGGCATGCTAAGATGCAAATGATCAAGGCTTTTGTTGATAGGCAGAGCCTTGTGGTTGATGATGAAAGCACGGCTTTATTTAGCATAGCTTTGTGTAGCGATACTTCGCGAGCCTCATGCCCCGGTATGAACTAGAAACGGGAGGAAGGACTATAGGGAGGACATACGATTCTTTCAAGCTAGAAGTGGTGTCCGGGTTTTACAATCCCAGAAATTTTTACTTATGTGGATGATGGAATGAGGCGCCTCGGATTTGAGTCCCTAGTGGCTCTTTTACGCCCCATAGGGCGGGGAAACGTATTGTTCAGGCATAACTAATCCATTAACATATTTGTGGATCAGCCCTGAAGATCCAAGGGTCACTTGAGCCCTGAAGTGGTGTCCTTACTGAATTCGAGACAATCTAGCCTATCATGTCTCTGGATCAGAGCTCGAGTGACCCTTGGATCTTCAGTGCCGATCCACAAATATGTTAATGGATTAGTTATGCCTGAACAGTACGTCTCCCCGCCCTATGGGGCGTAAATGAGCCAACGAATGACTCCATCGGCTTCACATAGTCACCGATATATATCTGAGGCGCCTCGCAAACCAACAACCACATAAGTCAAACTCGTCAGGGCGTGTAAAACCACTGACGCCACTTCTAACTAGAAGAAAACGCATGCCCTCCCTGATGTCCGTCTCCCGTTTTTGGTTCATACCGGGTGTGAAACTCGCGAAGTAAACGTTACACAAAGCTACGCCACAAAGGCCGTGCTTCGATCATCAACCACAAGACTTTGCTTTTCAATAGAAGCCTTGATCATTTGCCACTTAGGCATGCCACACAGGCAATTCACTCTATGCGTTTGATATCCATCAGTATATAACCCCTGAGCTCGTACGTCTCAGAGAAGGGCGTTAAGCAAGAGAATAAATTCTACACCGCTAAACAGATATATATTTAATAGAAACCAATCACACAGACTGAAATCCAATGTCAGACACACAGTCCATTTACAAGTTCGTTCTGGGTCTGATCGAAATCGGAGGCACCTAGTACCCCGCATATCCATCGATCTCCAAGTACGTTTGGACGATCACCAACTGATTCCCTCCTCTTGGGTGTACGGCCCAATCAAGATCATCAGTAATTATCCAAACGACGTGAAGACCTCCGGTCTTCGACCACCATCTTCATCTTCTACTTATCGTCGTATCAGTTATTCAGAATTGGATAACCCGGTCTTTCCGAATAACTCGCGTATATAATAAACAAGTGTTACACAAACACAACATACGCCTCATTCCAATTCATCAGTCACTAACCATAAATTAACAAGAGAATAATTCCCCAAATATTAACCCCAAAGGCCGAAACCAACATCAGATCAATATCCAGAAAACCATTCTGCTTAGCTAACCGACAGTTAGTTTCTAAATTTCACATTCTTAGGAAAAGGTTCCCATTAATTTTATCAAAGATAAATTTTTTTAAATTTATTCTTTAATCTTCCTTTGAATATCAATTCAAACTAGTCGAGATTAACGAACCTTACCGAAGTAATCATTTGTTTTAATTTCCCAACCCCAACCTATTCATCCCATGAAGTAAAACTGGTTATACTTCATATCTAACACCACAGTGTTGTCAGTAAATTCAATTACCATTTCATGTTCAAATCTAATTAAAGATTTAACTATCGCCTGGAGCAAAACTGGTGATACTCCATCCTCGATCTTTTCAATCTAATTAAAGATTCATTAAAACAACACTTAGTTTTAATACGTGACTGGGTTAAAGAACCAGTGTCATTTAAAACACGGTTCACGATAAACCCAAAATCACATTCCATTTCAATCAGACCCTAACCATAAATTAGCAAGTGAGCAATTCCCTAAGTATTAACCCCGAAGGCCGAAACCAACATCAGATCATTACCCCAGAAACCATTCAACTTAACTAATCTCTAGCTAGTTTCTAATTTTCTTAACTCCTTTGGGTCTAAGAACAGTATTATTGAAGATACCGTTCATGACAACCCAAAATCACATTCCATTAATTATCGGGTTAAAGAACAAGTGTTATTTAAAACACTGTTCACGATAAACCCAAAAATCAATACCAATTCAATTCCAATTAAATATTATTTAATCGGCACATTTCATTAAATCTAAATAAAAAGATTTAATTTTTTTCTCAACTGGGCTTAAGAACGGTGTTAATGAAGACACCATTCACGACAAACCCAAATCACATTTGATATTAAATACAAGGCTCCGAATAGAAAATATATCAACTTATATTCAATATCAAATTCTACGACCTACAAATATCGTATTGGAAATAACGATATATATATATCTTTCAAATTTCCAGAACAATATCTGTATAATCACTAAATCTAACAACGAACAATTCCGAAGATGATTTTGATTCAAATCCATTCCAATTCAATTATTGGAAATCCTGGTTATTTTCAAAACCATTTCAAATCCAATTTACTTATTTAAAAATAAGTAAATTACTATTCTAGTTCAAAACTAGTTCATTTCGATAAAAATCTATTTTTATCTTTTCAAATATCGAGTTTTTTATCCCAATCCTTCAGAAATCATTTCTTATGATTTTACACAAATTATTACTATTTTTAATAATTTTATCAAGGCCCGTACAGTCGATTTCCATCAACGGCCATCGAACTTCACTTACAGCGACCTTTTCCAAATTTGATTTGGACATAATTCCAAATCCAACTGTTAGATTTCTAATTTCAAATATTCATCAGAAATATCTTTTCGATATGAACCCAACGGTTCCGGTTTTAGGAGAATCCGATGGTCGGATCTCCCGCAATGTCCATTCGAAGTCAATGGTCGAAATTCATGAACTACCGCAGCGCGGCGCGTTCTATTCAGGCCATTCTATATATATTATATATATATTTCGTCGATTTCCTTTCAAAACGTATTTTATAAATCGTTTTAAATTCATTTTCAAAACAGTTTCAACTTCATATTCAATTTTAAATTAAAATTGAATTTTGCCTTATAAATTCCTTTTAAATTCATTTCAAATTGATTTCAATTCAAATTGATTTTAATTCAATTTCAGTTCCTTTTCAGTTAATTCAATTTCAATTCGAATTCATTTATATTCAATTTCAATTCGAATTCATTTCTATTCAGTTTAATTCGAATTTCAATTCTTTTCAAAATATCAGATTTTGAAATCACTTTCGATTTTCGTTATAAAATGAATAAAATCGATATAAATATCGTTCACGTCAAAATGGCGTCAATCTAATCAACACGGCTTCATATATTTCTATTTTCAAATATTCTATTTCAAATATTTCTTTTTCAAATATTTCTATTCAAATATTTTATTCAAATAGTCCTCTTCAAATATTCTATTTCAAAACTGGAATGAGGCACAATCAATTACCATAGATTTTATTTCTATGGACTTCCATACAATGCATGTATATATCGACAACGACAAATAATCAACCATCACCCAAAGTGCATTCTACACTGTATATGCATCAAATATAAATACTCAACGCTTATAACAGTCTATCAATCAATCGATCGACATACAACTAATTATTGGGATTAGTGTATGTCATATATCATCCCAATACCCGTGTGGGGTTTCAATCCATCAAACACAGATTTTATTTGTGCAATTGGCGATGTGTAAAATTTATCGTCCCAATCAATATCAGTCAAATGTGTGTATATAAACAAATCGTCCGATTCATTTATAAATATTTATTTTATTCACACGTTAAAAATTATATTTTTAACTATAAAATATTTTCCATTATAAAATATTTTATTTCATTTCACATCACATCACATAATCAACTACACATCAAAATCAAACAAACAAGCATACAAGCTGTCCATGGTCTGTGGACGTCCGGTGTCGGGTGCTACTGAATACCGTCTGCATCCTAGTATATATTTCAACTAGAAATAAAATTAAAAAAGTGAGAAGTTCTCACCGACTAGCTAACCTAATACCATGACTCTTCATATGTAGAAATTCTCGTCGTGCTTCCCTTTTGTCTATTTCATTGTCCATAGCCACTACATATATAAGAATCACATTTTTATATTCTCTTTACTTCACAATAAAATAAAGTTCAGATTTTTATTTTACTTCATATATTTTCACGACGCTCCTTCCTATATAAGAATTATATTTTTATTTTTATATTTCCAATATAAAGATCGAATTTTTATTTCTATACTATCTACATAAAATCTGATCTTTATACATTTCAAAACAAACTATTTTATATTTTAAAAACAAAGTATTTTATATTTTAAAAACAAAGTATATTGATATTTTTCATATTATCGTTACTTATATTTTCACATTATCAAAACAAGGTATAATTTCAGATTTTCAAAACAAAGTAAAAATAATGCTATATTTTATTTTATAAACAAGAAATCTCACTTTTAAAACAATACTATTTATATAATTAAAAATTATATCTACAATGTTTTAAAAACAAGGTTAAAAACCAATACCTTTCCACCCTAATCTTCCTTTGTTAATCCCTTAATTAGCTGTAACCATCGTTTCCTTCCAGTTTGAAATCGAACCCTAAAGCTCCAAAAGAAACTCCCCGCCACGCGCCAGGAGGTCCATCGGAGTTGGATCGGATGTTGTCATCTTGAAGCCCGTGCCCCCACGCCCCTGCGCCTCCCCACGGTGATGAACTCGAAGTGGCCCAGGCACCGGAAAAGGCCCACGAACGGCAGCGCTTTGCCCCCAAAATTCCCGCTATACTGGCGACTAAGATTGATCATGACCGTTGAAGTTGCTCATCTCTCTTAACTCTTTGATTTCATGGTGGTAGCTTCCTAAACGGTGGCATGGATTTCGAGATTGAGGGGGGAGAAGGATTGAAGCTGCCGATCATCCGTTCTTTTTGATTGGGGGCGGCGGTTTCTAATTTATGAGGAATTAGGGTTTTGCTAGTTAGGGTTAATATATATATTAATTTAATAATATTTTATTTGTAAATTTACTTGTTTAATACAACGAACTCCAAAAGAGATTCAACGACTGTCGCCCCTAGCTAATTACCCCCATTCCGAACACAATGGGTTATGTTTTGTAGGCTGATTCGATCGTTTCGATCAGTTTCCATCAAAATAAAAATATAAATCGATCATTTCAATTACCGGGGCCACATACTGACCCGAAAAATTCCAAAAAAATATTTTCTAGCTTCGTATTGACGATACAGTCCTAACAAAACTAGTTTCGTCAAATTCTGAGACCGTTTGAAGAATGGCCATTTTCCAGTCGATTAAAATCAACTAAAACAGGTCAAACGCGTTTTCCTTTGCCACGCTCACATATTGATTCGAAAAATTATGAAATTTTAAACCTAGAAATAACTTGACATCGCCGATCCAACAAAAGTGGTTTCGTCGAAATCCGAGGTCGTTTGCAAAATTGCTATTTTTAAGGGCCGAAATTCCATAGCGACTATTCTAAAATTTCAACTGGACATATCTTTTGATTCCCGCTATGAAATTTTGATTTCTCGGATTTGTTGGAAAGATATTCTCGATTAGATTCAAATATTTTTGGTTTCACTAAAATCCAGTTTATTTTGAATCCTGCACATTCATTTGAACTTTAAAATCGAATTATCGAACTACCGCGCCATTTTCAATTCCTTTTATAAATTAAAATAAATATTTATATTCTAACGACGATCAATATAATATATACGTTCGAATTCTATTAAAAATAAATTTTTCGTCATTATTATTTAAAATAAATCATTTTAAATATTCAAAATTCATCAAAATTGCCAAAATAAAATTTTTAAATATGCCCAGATTTCCGGGTTATTACAGTGGCAAACGAAAATGTATTTTATCAATTTTAGTTAAATCTAATCGACTTGGAAATAGCCATGTTACGAACAGTCTTAGAACTTGGCGAAATTAATTTTGTTAGGACCGTATCGTCAAAACAAAGCCAGAAATATTTTTCTTGGATTTTTATGAGTTCGTATGTAGCCTCCGTGAATTTAAATATACGACCAAATTAATTATTTAAATAATAAATTAAAGATTTCAGGCCATTGATAGTCGTTTGGGCTGATGAGACCTAGCCCGTTGGATTCGGAATAGAGGCTATTGGCTGGGGTCAACTCCAGTTGGACAAAAATCGAATTAATTTAAGATGTAAGGTTTTATTTGTAAAAATTACGTTAAAATATTATAAAAATAGTGGAAATTCATTTCAAACCCTAAACCCATCGTGTCGCCGCCGCCATCCACATTTTTCATGGCTGAAAACTTCCTAACTTCAACCAATAATATCCACCAATCCTGTCAACAAAATTCCTCACTCCAGTTCAAGCATTTAAAGAGATTTTCTTGCTTTTCATTTCCATATGGCTTGATCGATCTCTGGTGGCCCGAACGCCGAGGTACAAACCCCTAAACCCGCGCCATAGACCACCGCCATCCTCCCCCTAGGCTCTACTAAGCTACATGCGAGTGGACCCCCTGGTGCGCCGCTTGCATCTCTTCGACGCCGCCTTCTGATCGTCCTCTGGTGCTGCAGATCGGAAGCAAAGTTCTACCCTAGTTCTGAAGTAACCGGGTTAACTAACGGCTGATTTCTGGTTTGAGGAAGAAGGTATAAATTCTTAAATAAATAAATAAATAAATTATATTTAAATGTTACAATCTTAAATAAATCGTAACTAATACATACGATATCGAAACTGAACAATTTCAGATCCTATTCAATCGTGAAACTGAGATCTACGCTGTTGTTCAGACTAGATCCAATTAAGAGCAGTTCAAATTTTGGACCAAATTGCGTTACGACTATGAGATTTCTTCTTCTATATAATTAATTAATTATTTAATTTAATTGTTATGTGACGATAGAATGTGTATAATTCAGATTTGTTATGTGATGATATTGTGGATGTTTAATCTATTTGTTGGTAATGTATAAACCCAGATTTGTTTGTATTCCATTAAATAAATCATTATTTTTTATCTACTAATTTGGATTAGAATTTCCAAATCGATAAAAATAAACATTTTGCTAGATATTGATTTGGATTAGAATTTCCAAATCGATAAAAATAAATCATTTTGTAATGTTATTGATTTGGAATAGAATTGCAACTTCAATAAAATAAACCATTTTGTAATGTTATTGATTTGGAATAGAATTGCCATTTCAATAAAATAAACAATTTTGTAATGTTATTGATTTGGAATAGAATTGCCATTCCAATAAAAATAAATCATTTTGTTATGTTGAATTGCATTAGATTTTCAATTCAACATAAAAACATTATTTGGATTATTTTTGTTGAATTGAATTAAATTGTCAATTCAATATAAAATTATTATTTTGATCATATTTGTTGAATTGAATTAGATTGTCAATTCAATATTAAAAATATCTTTTTATCATTTCTGAGCATTGAAATAGAATTGTAAATTTAACATAAAACATTATTTTATCATTTTTATTGTATTGAAATAGAATTGTCAATACAATGGAAAATATATCAGTTTTGTCTATATCATTGAACTGAGATAAGTTGTTCTTTTATATGCATTCCTCGATGCAAATAAACATTGTATTAAAAAGTTGTTCTTTTGTTTGCATCCCTTGATGCAAATAAACATTAAATGAAAAAGATGTTCTTTTATTTGTATTTGCTAGTGCAAATATACACTGAAAAATAAGGATGTTCTTTTATTTGTATTCGCTAATGCAAATATATATTGAAAAATAAAGATGTTCTTTTATTTGCGTTTGCTAATGAAAATTTACACTTTAAAATTAAGATGTTCTTTTATTTGCATCCTAATTCAAATATACACTGAAAAATAAAGATGTTCTTTTATTTGTATTCGCTAATGCAAAAATATATTGAATAATAATGATGTTCTTTTATTTGCATTTTGCTAATGAAAATATACATTGAAAAATAAAGATGTTCTTTTATTTGCATTCGCTAATGCAAATATACACTGAAAAATAAAGATGTTCTTTTATTTGTATTCGCTAATGCAAATATACATTAAAAAATAAAAATGTTCTTTTATTTGCCTTCTCCGTTGCAAACAAAACATTAGAATAAAAATCACATTTTTGTTTGCAATTTTAGATGCAAACAAAACATTAGAATTAAAATGTAACGACCTGGTAGGAATTCGAGCCCCAAATTCTGACAATAATGCATAATCCCGCATTACTTGCGAAAACTCAAGTGTCGAAACCACCAGATTGTCATTAGAAAGAATTTAGAGGGTGAGATAAGAAAGAAAGAATTTAGAGGGTGAAGAAGAAGATCCATCACGACACAGAGTCTCACATCGCAGTGGAACAAAATATAATATAGAAATAAATCTTTATTGAGAGCTTGAAAATATACTTACAATTATCAGAGTACATTACACATCTGGACAGTTATAATAACCTGTCTTCATATACAATACACAGAGGAATGATATAAGTTCATACGTCTGAACTCTTCCAGCTCGTCTCTTCACAGCATCTGATAACCTGAGCCAGCACATCTCGGTCTAACCCGAGCATTTCAGATACTAGGTCAGTCTGGTGAACCAGCGTGAGAAACCCACTAAGTTTAAAGATATCACACAACTTGATTTTAATGTTAAAATCTTTTCTGAAAGGAAAGGATAATCGTAAGACCAAATCCACACATAAATACGGATGACTCTTACCTTACGATAACCCAAAACAGTTTCGAAATCATATCTTATTATGATATTATAATAGTGTTTAAATACAAGTAAATGGAATATAGTAGAACGCTTGCATCTCACGCTCCACATACATAGTATACAAACAAAACCGCGGGCGCTTGTTGGAATTTGGATTCCGACTATGACAAGGTATAGGACCACCTGCCGATAGTGTATCTCTAGAGGCGAATACATTAGGTTCAACAAGAACGTCTTGCAACCCAGCCCACACATGACCGACCACTTATTTCTCTTGAGTGTATCGAATATATTGTCACCAACGGTTGGGCCCACATAGCCGTTATCCGAAGATATAGAAGTGAAAGAAGAAAAAATAATGAATTTTCTCTAGATGGTGATTGTAACAACCCGTATTTTGATAACGTGTTATAACCATAAATCTAGGCAGAATTAAATTTTAAAATAAGAACCAAGGGAAATGGGTTGCGCCATTGCATTCGTCTTAGAATTCTGCATGAAATCGAGTCCGAGTTTTTGAAAATCGAAGTCCGTATGACCGAGTTATGGCTCCTCAAAGTTTCAGAAATTTTCAGAGTTCAAAACAGTTCGAATTCGAGTTCAAATTCGAATTTCAAAACCCAGACGGACTGGGCGGGAAATTTCCCGCCCAGCACCCCAGGTCGACTGGGAAGTCAACTGGGCAGTCGACACCCCCAGGACCAGGTCGACTGCGCAGTCGACTTGGGTGTCGACCTGGTCCCCTAACCTGGTTTGGGCCTGGTTGCTCTTGCTTGACCCTGTTGGCTTGTTTGAGGGCCTGTGACGATTTTTAGCAGTTCAGATCGATTCTAGGGTTTATCCTATGGCCTCAACTAGTTGTTGCAATTATAAAAACACCCTAAGACCTAGGCTAATCCACAACAAATCTTTCTAACACCATTATGCTGCTAAGTCTCCTCTTGAACCATGGCCGCCGCCTCCAACTTGAAGCTTAAACATTCAAACTAGATCCAAATCGAAGGCCAACGTTTCTACAACAATTCAAGGGAATAGATCAACATCTCAACAACGATCCTACGACAATTTCTGTTCTTAGTTCTCAAAAACCACGATCTGGAAGCCCCAGTTACTCTTAGATCTAAACTCTAAACTTAATATGGACATGTGTAAATTGAAGTTGAACATAAACATGATAACTACTTGAGACCTACTCTTGTATATCTTTGATCTATGACTATTCCTTTTTGATCTATGATTTTAGATCTACTCTTGTTCACCCTAGATCTATTCACCTTGAACCTAGTACCGTTCATATTGAACCTTGATTTGTGGAATACTGATAAGAACTTGATTTAGGGGCCTGTTCATGTCATAACCTAAACCCTATCATTATTTTAACATGCCTGTGATGTTGTGATGTTGAAACTATTGCTAGTCACAAGTTTAGGATTATCATCTTATGTCATTTATTGCTATGTTTATCACCCTATTTCATATGCTAGTGATGTTATGATCATATCTCAAGTTACACCATGCTTGCCTTGAAATCACCTTTGCCACTTTATACCCATCCTTGTTATGTTATTCCCTAGTTACATATATTGCCTTGATTCGAATTCACGAGCGTTGGGGATGCGATTTGGGTAGTTTTGGAAAACCTGAATTTAGTATGAACTTGAAAACATGAATATCGTTATAACTTGAGCTTGGATAGGAACATGAACTTGACATGAAATTATACTTGAAAATATGAATTTGGGACATGACACTTAGATAACTTGAATGTGGCCAACTCGAGGTTGGGTTGAGTTTGCAGTATAAATCTGCCCGGAACCACCCGGCGAATCCAGTAACTGCAAACAATAGGACCCAATGTGAGTAGTTGGTCATATCGCACTTGAAACCCGAGGTTAGACTAGGTTATGGTGTAAAACTGTCTGGACCCGCCCGACACATCCAGTAACCATAACCAAGTCTAATGTGAGAGGTTAGGGGTGCATTAAGTAAATTAATGCCACTGGATAGGGTTAAGTCATGGACCACTTGAATATACTTAACCAATTTGACACGTTGATTTGATAGGGTTAAGTCATGAACCGCTTGAACAAATTTAACCAACCTTACACATGATTCGTAGGACTAAGTCTTGAACTAGAACGACACACTTAGTCAATTTGACATGACACGTAGATGGGGTTAAGTCTCGATTTTAAATGACAACTTAACCTGCTGAATGAAACCCTAGTTACGCGGTCCTTTTCAGCAGTAAGCCACTAGATGTATCACGGTACCCTGGGACTAGGCAGGGTGGGGCACGATTGCTGGGCTGATTGTAAGCGACTAGAACGACGGCTGAGTTGGTGCGCCATTGTAGGTTCAGGCGGACTAGGGTCGTGCACTTAGTCCGGAGTTGAAAAAGCTGGCATTGGGCATCAGTAGGATTATCAGTGCATTCTTGATTCGTGTCGGTGGTTGGCACCCTAGGGCTTGATACACCCTATGGTGGACCTAGCACAGGTGACTACATTCGTGATAGGGCCGTATGACACAGACACACGACGAACTAGACTTGTAGGGAGCCGATCGATTAGATCATACCGTTGGACCCCTAATTGGGTCACTTCACGATATTGGGCCAAGGGATTATTTCTTGATTTATAGTTGACACGGGATTAGTAAACCAGTATAGTTGGTATGGAGAACCTTGAATACGCAATGTTAGACTTGAGTTATCTTGTTAGCTTAGTTATCATGTCAGACTTATCATCATTCCTATGTTTAATTCCAGTTTATTCATGTCTTGTTAACTTTACTAGTTTCTATGCTGATAGTCACTAGGGCTTACCAGTCTTTTTGACTGACCCGTTTTCTTTCGCCTCTTTGTCTTTCGTTTCCCCTCCAGGTTCTCAGGGAGGAAACTCTAGCTCTTAGCTTGGACTTTGCTTGCTTTCTGACAGCTCATGTACGGTTTGGTCTTGAGATATGCTATGGCTGCACTCATGCACTTTTTGGGGAATAATATTTTACTTATGTTGTTTTAAGTACTTTGCTTCTTTAGAACTTGATGCAATAAAATAATGACTTGGCATTTTGATGTAAGAGGTTTTGACTCTATTTTTCAGTAATGAAATTAGGTTTTAAAATTTATATCTGATGCTTTATATACTCTATTTTATCTATGTTCTGTCTTGTGTTATCTCTGTGCCTGTTTACTAGATAATACCCTTCCAAAACTAGGGCATTCCCTTTGTGAGTGACCCTAGCGGAGGTGGGGAGTTACATTTGGTATCAAAGCGGAAGGCTACCAGATTGGGCAAAAGTTTTAAAAACCTTCTGAAACTATTTTCAAAACCGTTTATAAAGAAGCATTTTTCAAGAAAAGTTTTATTTTTAAGAAAAGGCTATTCCCCAAAAGCCATTAGCACTTTCCTTTGTTTCCTCATTTGAATCTTTTTCCTTTTCGCTTTTCAGCATGTTTGATCTTAACCTTCCTGAGGGAGAACCCATACCTGGCTGGTTCCGAAGATACTTGGAAGCTAGGGCCAATGGCGCGGGCCCGACAGATATCCCTCCTCCTCCCCCGGTGGCCACGGTTCCTCCTTCTCCTCCTCCGGGTACCGCCTTCGCCAAAATATGCAAGGACTTTATAGGAGTGGGCGGCAAGAACTTCGTTGGAACTGAAACCTTCGTTGAGGAGCGAAACTGGCTAAAAGAGACTGAAGACTTGTTTGTCATTTTCGATATGGAGGATCATAGGAAAGTTCAGTTGGCAGCATGGTTGTTGAAAGAGGAAGCTGCATTTTGGTGGGAAGTCACCAACGCTACCCGGCCAATTGAGACTTGGGCAGACTTTAGAGAGAGGTTTGGGCTTAAGTTTTTATCATCCGCAGAAGCGAGTCTTCAGATGGAGAGGTTCCTGGCACTCAAGCAAGGGGACATGTCAGTTAGAGAATATGTGAATAAGTTTAATCAGCTTGCTCCGTTTGGTTTGGACTTAGTCAACACGGCTGAGAAGAAGGCTCTACGCTTTGCTCGAGGATTGAGCGAGCCACTCCACACTATGGCCATGACTCATGTACCCATGGGGGCGACCTTTGAAAGCTTGGTGAATATGGCCCTACTTCATGAAGAAGACGAGAATGGCAAGAAGAAGGTCAAGGCGAATGAGTCTCAAGACAAGAAGGTAGACTCCGAGAAAGGAGGAAAGAACAGCAACAACAAGAATGACAAGTCACGTGAGGAAAGAAAATGCAACTTCTGTGGTATTGACGGGCATATAGTAGTCCAGGACTGTAGGAAGAAGAAGATGAAGATAGGAGCATGTTTTCAATGCGGTGAAACTGGACACATCAGCAAGAACTGCCCTAAGAAGCAAGGGCAAGCCCCGCAAGAAGGACCTTCTAGGGGTACATCTTTAACTTCTTTTCCCTGGATACTCTATTTTATCTTGTATATCCTTTCGATCCTGTCTTGAGAACCTTAGGTACAATCCTATGAATATAAACATGTATTTGAAACGTGTTATGCTTGATGTTAGCGAATGGTTGCAAGTGGTTGCAAGTGATTGCTCGTGGTTGCATAACACACATTAGGCACTAGATCGGCTCAGACACATTTTCATATTGCATATGCATGAGTGTTTATACTTATTTATGGATGAAATTGAATGTGTTATCATATGAATGTTGCATATGGATGAATATTTGTGCACACATATAGTGATTACGTGACTAGGATTTGTTTGCATACATGTTGGATTCATGACACTAAACATATTTTGCATTAGAAAGATCAATCAGGCTGATCATTTGCATTAGATAAGGAACATATACATACACTTTTTGCATATGTTCATTCATCATTAGAAATCTCTTAAGGACAATGTTTGCTTATGGATGATGTTTTGAGTAGATGGATGATGGATGGTAGGATACGTTCTTCCTAACTTAGAGATTTCGGGGACGAAATCCTTTAAGGAGGGGAGAATGTAACAACCCATATTTTAATAACGTATTATAACCATAAATCTAGGCAGAATTAAATTTTAAAATAAGAACCAAGGGAAACGGGTTGCGCCATTGCGTTCGTCTCGGAATTCTGCATGAAATCGAGTCCGAGTTTTCGAAAATCGGAGTCCGTATGACCAAGTTATGGCTCCCCAAAGTTTCAGAAATTTTCAGAGTTCAAAACAGTTCGAATTCGAGTTCAAATTCGAATTTCAAAACCCAGACAGACTGGGCGGGAAATTTCCCGCCTAGCACCCCAGATCGACTGGGGAGTCGACTGGGCAGTCGACACCCCCAGGACCAGGTCGACTGCGCAGTCAACCTGGTCCCCGAACATGGTTTGGGCCTGGTTGCTCCTGCTTGACCCTGTTGGCTTGTTTGAGGGCCTCTGACGTTTTTTGGCGGTTCAGATCGATTCTAGGGTTTATCCTATGGCCTAAACTAGTTGTTGCAACTATAAAAACACCCTAAGACCTAGGCTAATCCACAACAAATCTTTCTAACACCATTATGCTGCTAAGTCTCCTCTTGAACCATGGCCGCCGCCTCCAACTTGAAGCTTAAACATTTAAAGTAGATCCAAATCGAAGGCCAATGTTTCTACAACAATTCAAGGGAATAGATCAACATCTCAACAACGATCCTACGACAATTTCTGTTCTTAGTTCTCAAAAACCACGATCTGTATTTCCCAGTTACTCTTAGATCTAAACTCTAAACTTAATATGGACATGTGTAAATTGAAGTTGAACATAAACATGATAACTACTTGAGACCTACACTTGTATATCTTTGTTCTATGACTATTCCTTTTTGATCTATTATTTTAGATCTACTCTTGTTCACCCTAGATCTATTCACCTTGAACCTAGTACCGTTCATATTGAACCTTGATTTTTGGAATACTGATAAGAACTTGATTTAGGGGCCTGTTCATGTCATAACCTAAACCCTATCATTATTTTAACATGCCTGTGATGTTGTGATGTTGAAACTATTGCTAGTCACAAGTTTAGGATTATCATCTTATGTCATTTATTGCTATGTTTATCACCCTATTTCATATGCTAGTGATGTTATGATCATATCTCAAGTTACACCATGCTTGCCTTGAAATCACCTTTGCCACTTTATACCCATCCTTGTTATGTTATTCCCTAGTTACATCTATTGCCTTGATTCGAATTCACGAGCGTTAGGGATGCGATTTGGGTAGTTTAGGAAAACCTGAATTTAGTATGAACTTGAAAACATGAATATCGTTATAACTTGAGCTTGGATAGGAACATGAATTTGACATGAAATTATACTTGAAAATATGAATTTGGGACATGACACTTAGATAACTTGAACGTGGCCAACTCGTGGTTGGGTTGAGTTTGCAGTATAAATCTGCCCAGAACCGCCCGACGAATCCAGTAACTGCAAACAATAGGACCCAATGTGAGTAGTTGGTCATATCGCACTCGAAACCCGAGGTTAGACTAGGTTATGGTGTAAAACTGCCCGGACCCGCCCGACACATCCAGTAACCATAACCAAGTCTAATGTGAGAGGTTAGGCGTGCATTAAGTAAATTAATGCCACTGGATAGGGTTAAGTCATGGACCACTTGAATATACTTAACCAATTTGACACATTGATTTGATAGGGCTAAGTCATGAACCGCTTGAACACACTTAACCAACCTGACACATGATTCGTAGTACTAAGTCTTGAACTAGAACGACACACTTAGTAAATTTGACATGACATGTAGATGGAGTTAAGTCTCGATTTTAAATGACAACTTAACCTGCTGAACGAAACCCTAGTTACGTGGTCCTTTTCAGCAATAACCCACTAGATGTATCACGGTACCCTGGGACTAGGCAGGGTGGGGCACGATTGCTGGGCTGATTGTAAGCGACCAGAACGACGGCTGAGTTGGTGCGCCATTGTAGGTTCAGGCGGACTAGGGTCGTGCACTTAGTCCAGAGTTGAAAAAGCAGGCATTGGGCATCAGTAGGATTATCTGTGCATTCTTGATTCGTGTCGGTGGTTGGCACCCTTAGGCTTGATACACCCTATGGTGGACCTAGCACAGGTGATTACATTCGTGATAGGGCCGTATGACACAAACACATGACGAGCTAGACTTGTAGGGAGCCGATCGATTAGATCATACCGTTGGACCCCGAATTGGGTCACTTCACGATATTGGGCCAAGGGATTATTTCTTGATTTATAGTTGACACGGGATTAGTATACCAGTATAGTTGGTATGGCGAACCTTGAATACGCAATGTTAGACTTGAGTTATCTTGTTAGCTTAGTTATCATGTCAGACTTATCATCATTCCTATGTTTAATTCCAGTTTATTCATGTCTTGTTAACTTCACTAGTTTCTATGTTGATAGTTACTAGGGCTTACCAGTCTTTTTGACTGACCCGTTTTCTTTCTCCTCTTTGTCTTTCGTTCCCCCCCCCCCCCCAAGTTCTCAGGGAGGAAACTCTAGCTCTTAGCTTGGACTTTGCTTGCTTTTTGACAGCTCATGTACGGTTTGGTCTTGAGCTATGCTATGGCTGCACTCATGCACTTTTTGGGGAATAATATTTTACTTTTGTTGTTTTAAGTACTTTGCTTCTTTAGAATTGATGTAATGAAATAATGACTTGGCATTTTGATGTAAGAGGTTTTGACTCTATTTTTCAGTAATGAGATTTGGTTTTAAAGTTTATATCCGCTGCTTTATATACTCTATTTTATCTATGTTCTGTCTTGTGTTATCTCTGTGCCTGTTTACTAGATAATACCCCTCCAAAACTAGGGCATTCCCTTTGTGAGTGACCCTAGCGGAGGTGGAGTGTTACAGTGACAATGCACCCTAATGGGAGTGACCCACATAGCCATGCTGCCTACCCGATTTTTGTCATTTCCTGGTTGATGAGGCTTGAGGTTTAAATTATGTTTCATAACATTTGGCCACCATTCACTTTAAATGCCACGTCATCAGATCCATCAGATAACACTAATTGATGTCCACAAAAATACTCTAGTAGTTAAGCTAAGAGAAGTGCCCCTCTCCGCCACCAACTATAGTACGTTTGAAGAAATCAACGTATGTAATCCATTTGGAAATACTCTGTCAGGCATCCGTCCATACATGTTGTTCTGGGATTGGACAAACCGAAGGCACCCTCCTACTGCATCCTAGGAATCACCCTATGGATCAATAGCGAGTTGTCCTTGCAATCCATAGACTTCAACCACGACAGAATCACAAAACAAATAACTCTGATTGCAAGCCAGAGAAATTCAGTAAGTAGTCCTTCCGCTTATGAAGATCCATGGTCTTCAACTGCTCCATCTTCAACCAGCATCTTTTACGTATTTGCTAGTTCGGAATGGTTTTCGAATATACATTAGATCCCGGTCTTTCCGTACCAACAACGCATTGGCATGATTTTGATAGTTGGTTATTTAACTATCAAGATAAACAATCATAAAAATAAAATAAGTCCATTGGTCTATTACACAGCGTCACTTGGCCATTAAAATAATATATCAGTTATAATGTCAAAAATAATATATTAGTTTTTAATATATAATATTCTCAAATCATTTTATTTAAAATACTTAAAAGAAATACCTTAAAATCCTATCCAATTCCCCATTACTATCCTTCAAAATATTCGCCACCGCATTACTTATCATCGAGATCAATTCACTTACCCTCATAAATACTCGTTATAGAATCCCCTTTTGTTTCATTACTATGGAAATATTACTTTAAATTCCCCCTCTTTTTTTCCTTTTGTTTCGGAATTCCATCATATATATACATATATGTCCGAATGGTTCAGATAATGTTACACTAACACTTTACCAAAACAATTTACTTTACAACTCCATTATCATGACCCATATCATCTTTTGATCATCCTAAAATTGTTCAAGTTCAGGTATTTAATTACCTCTCAGACCTTGATCAACATCATTCTTATCATAAGATAAATATGAATCGTGATTCCAAAACTCCTATTCATTTTAATACCTCTTCACTATCGTAGCAACATACGGTTTTATAAATCCTTCTGGCTTTTGAATAACTCCTTCATAAATATATGGTTATTACTAAATTGATGTACTTGGTAAACGATCAATACACATTAACTTTTGAACTTTAACTCCTTTAAACTATTTTCCCATTATCCGGATTTTTATTCGAAATCCAATTACTAAACATTTTTCCAAATTCAATTTTGGAAATCCCTTTTATAATTCTTTAAATCATTTCCTTTGGGGAATCTCATTTCAATCTCTTCCATAACACATACAGTAATTACTAGGTATCATTAATTCATACCTTGACACTTTAATCCCCCATCTCCGTATTCACCACTTGTTTGCATTCCTCTAGTTTAGTATAAAGCCCCTTTACCATCTCGATTTCCTTTACTTGGAATATTAAGTAACATTTATTTTAAGCTTACTTTACTCACTTAGAAATCACTTTATAACATCATTTACCAAATTCTCCTTAAGTATAACCCGGTTCATAACCTTCCTTTGGATCTCAATTATATTTCTTTTCCAACTTTAATTTCTCACTTTAATGAACTATATTTAATAAATAATCGCTTAAATTAAATAAAGATTTTATTTTACTTCTCATTAACTGGAATTAAATTCCTTTTCAAAATCTCCTTAATTTAAACAACTACTTGCTAATTTATTATATTAGATTAATCGGTCCCATCAAATTTAATTAAATAATCAATTACTAATCAAAGCAGTTGGCTTGGTAAACCTTAAAACATGATTAATCCATTAATCAACTCTAACTCGCCTTCTTATTTAAATTAATTAATAATCTTATTAATTCAAATAATCTCATTTACTTTGATTATTTAAAAATAATCTATTCCAAAATAATTTCATTTTAATTGTTTCTTAAAAACACTAAATCTCAATTCTTAATTGCCCGTTAATTCCCGTCCACTTGCTTATCCAATAAAAGAATCATATTTATAGAATTATTCGGTAATTTCGATGAAGCATGTGCTTCACACACGACAGATTACTGGTACAAAATTATGGTTAAAACCAATGGTATATATATAGATATGGTTGTTCTATTTTATATTTAAAAATTCATTTAAAATATATTTAAAATCTATATTCAGTTAAAAATAAATTTCATAACTTCGTTTCACCTGACGATAATCAATCTCTATAAAACAGTTTATATTTGGCCATCTGCTATAACTGCTTAACAAATATCATACGTTGGTTAATAACCAAACAAATGTCGAATTCGGGTTAAACTACCAATGACAATCCAATCACATGGGGTTTAACAGTTCATATAATCATCATATGAAAATAAACAATAAGTTTGAGGAATCCGGTTGGATTCCTCCAACCTGTCCTCCCCTGCATGTAAATGTGTTATTCCAATAAAATCACTATTCATGGAAATATATATAACTAAACTGATAATTTAAATAAGCATCCAACAACGATATTTTAATGTTAACCATTTAATTTGACATGTTTATAAAAATATAAACGCGATCAACCGGGTAGGTTACCGTAGTCGGTTCCAATCGCTAGAAAAACGATTTGGGTTTTATTAAATTAAACCAACGTTTAATTTAATTTATTTAGTAATAACAGTATCATTCAGCAATCAGCAAACATTAAACGACCATAGCACACAAAAATTAAACCCTACTTATAACATATAAGTGGGTGCACTAAGTGAGTTATACTCACCTGGTCTATGACGTGTGAACAGCTCATTCCAGACAATTCCAACTCCGTCCAATAAATTCTATTCCATACCGTCGTGCTCATTCATAAATACGGTTCCAATTTATCTCGCATCTGCCAATTCTATGAATAAGTTGTTCATGTTTAAATTAAACTTTAATTTAATAATCACCTAAATTTAAATTAGTTTAAAATAATGAACTTATTACTTGTTTTTAAAATATTACGGCTTAACTCCTTCGTTCGCTGCTTCGTCGGTTCCTGCCTCGCTCTGAACCATGACCGCAAATTCCAGGGCCTTGGCCTACTTATTATAGATCCTTGGTATATGGTTAATAATATTATAAACAAATTAATTAAATTTTTATTTCATGTGGATTCAACTAATTTTTGGTTAATAACCTTACTAGGCCGTTAGTCTTTGTTCAAAGAAATTTAGGTCCTTGTATTGCAACCCCAAAGATTTTGCAGCCCTTCTCCACGCGTCATGCCCCAACTGGATCCATGTTAATCCACTTCCAGATAAAACAGAGGAGCCACTTTCATTTTATCCCAATTGTTCTTTATTCCATTCTCGGCCAAATCAAAACAAAAGGAAACAGCTTCTGCCCACTATAAATCCAAGCGCTGCCTTCAATATTCCGGTGATCTGAATTCCAGCGAGCACCCTCAAACGCAGCACACCAGTCGCCGTTAGTGCTGCCGTTGAACCGCAGTTCGCCCGTCAAGATTGCATCTTTCCAGTGAGATTTCGTCACCCACACCACTTCGAATTTCCTCACAATAGGTCATCGTATGAATCTCACCGTGCTTTATAACTTTCTTGTTTAATTATTGGTGAATAATGGTGTGGATCGAGAGGTTATGGGTTTGCAGAATTCGAATGGGATTACTGCCAATTTTGCTTAACTATGCAAATCTCGAATGCAGTGGTTCTGCATATATAGTGCGTACAGCTTGGCACTCAAGGAAATGGGATTGTTTAGTCACCAAGTAATTGGTTTGGAATCACGGCATGGGGTTGTAGACAGGGTGTAGATGTTCATAGCTGTGTCATGAATATGCATGTGCAAATTTCCAGAGAAAAGATAGGAGCAGGTGTAGTGTTTAAGGTAGCTGTGTTGTCTTCTCCAATAGGTGTATGCTACTAGAAAGCTAGTTTTGGGCTTGATGTTTGGTACATGTAGACCATTTGCGGAGTGCCATAGGGTGATGTCTAACCATTTTGCCAAAGTAAGTAAACATAGGGTATAGTATGGGTCTGCGTCACTCTGTAAATGTGCGTATGATTTGTCTTAGGCAAAGATTTTGTAAAGAAGAAGTTGTCCCTTCCTTAATTGTATTTTCTTTTCTTCTCTACTGTATTTGATATTGAATATGGTACTTTCTTTTTATTGTTCACGTTAGATTGTCGATCTTCTTAGCAATAGATATACAGTCATATTTTCTTTTTCTTTTTTCTTTTTTCATTGTTGTTTTGGAATGTGGTGTACATGTCATACTAAAGTAATAATTTGTCTTGGCCAAAAATATTGTATTGCAGTACATGCATGTGAATAACAATTCCTACCTTATTTAATTTCCCTTTTCTCCTGTATTTGATTTGCTCTAGTAACTTTACCATTGAAAGAATTTAGTTTATTTTCCCTTCTTATACTTTATTTGCTTTGGTATGGTACTTTGTTTTTTTTATGGTTCACGGTACATTGCTTTTTATTGTATTTGCTGTGATACCTTGCTTTGGTATTGAATGAGTTAGAATTTTTATTTGATGTTGTAAATGTACACTTTTGTTTCAATGGAAAAAAATCCTTCTTGTTTGACTATCATGATTCATCTCCTTTATATAAACCGCATTGTCTCTCTGATTTTGTTACGCATAGCTTGGGAATTATATTTTCAGCGTAAAATGATTCTATATCGCTGTGTATGTCACTACAGCAAGGTTCGCAAAATAAAAAAAACTATAAAATATTATCGACATATATTTAAACAAATACCGAAACTATTAAATTCCAAATAAATTAATTAATTATCATCGTCAAATATAACTGACTAGAAAAGTACCTCACTTCAGATTTCTTAATATTGAATTATAAATCAGCATCAAAATTTTCGAGTTAACCGCTATTAAATTATATAGAAAAAGTAATCTAATTTATTATATAAACGTTATCGTTTAGTAACGATTTCCATAGCGACTATTTTAACATTTGAATTGGACATAACTAGCAATCTATAACACAAAATCCAGATTTTTCTCTTTCATTAGAAAATTAAAATCAAGTTGATTCACACGTTTCTTGTTTCACGAAATTCCGACTTCTATCAGATCCTGTATATCAAATTGAAGTTCAAAACTGAATATTACAAACAACTGCTCCATTTCTAGCTCGTTTATAATTAAATATAAATTACGTTTAAACTTCGATTTTAAATATTAAAAATCCACTAATATCTCAATTAAAATATTTAAAACATAATTAAATATCCAAATTACGATGACAAAAAATATGGGTTGTTACATTCTTCCCCCCATAAAATAATTTCATCCCCAAAATTGCTAAGGTAAGAAAAACGTCGCATCCTATTATATTTTCTAAATCCAATTCAGTTTAAACCAAAAATCAATCCAATAAAAAAATTCCAAAAATATCAAAAAAAATTGAACACTTTAAATTCCCGAAAAACTCGGCAGAGTATGCGATATCACAGGAACAACTAAAATATATTTACTGACTCACATGGTCGGTAAACAAAATTCAAAACCCCAAAATCGAAAATTTTATATTTCCGCTTAGGCGTACCACATGCGAGCACTATTGAGTATCTTTGCCCAACTTATTGCGATCTAATCATCCAAAATTTTATCCTCATAGCTTTCTGACACCTGTATTCAACTAAATCCAACATGTAAGTGACCATTACATGAAGATTATATATAATACTTCATTGGTTAACCCGTACAATTTCACCAATTCCTAAGGCATTCTCCAATAAGGTATATGCATTCGGGTTTAAATTCCCCAATTTTTAACTCATAAGCAGTTCCGTTCAAATTTCATTATACTGGGATTTAGTTTCAAACCCATTCAACTTTCCATTAAGCTATTGATGAATTCATTTCAGCCAATCTAATATCCCAATAACGACCAATGCACAATTAATTCAACTAATTATTCAATTTCATTAAATTCCATTAATATTCAACATTAATATTACTTCACCAATTTAAGTCTCAATTCACGTCCAATTACCAAATTGATTTTTCAAACATTCCATTTTATATCCCTAGTTCTGATTTTTAATTCAAACACTGTCACTCTAATTTATCCCTTTTCAACTTATCTTAAGTTAAATTTGGATTTTAAATTTCATTCTAAAGTTCTCGTTCACAACTATATATGTGAAATTTTTGGTTATATTAACCACTAAAATTCAAGTTTCCATTTGAATTCCACTCAAATAAATCAACCAAGCTACCATATCTTAATAAATTATCTCCTTTCTATACAAAAATATATTTTAGGCAAAATTATTTTATTTACCTATTTTCAAAACATATTGTGTATATTCCTAGTCCAATGCTTCTCAACACTTGAATCGTTCAACCAACACAATACAAAACACTTTTATATAAAATCTACAAATACGCTCTCATGTATATACACTCAACTCAATCTAGGGTATTACTAACCCCATCTCTATCAAGTCATGCCACAGATTCAAGGTTATTTACTAAACCTCGCTTGATACCATTGTAATGACCCGGTAGGAATTCGAGCCCCAAATTCCGACAATAATGCATAATCCCGCATTACTTGCCAAAACTCAAGTATCGAAACCACCAGATTGTCATTAGAAAGAATTTAGAGGGTGATATAAGAAAGAAAGAAATATTAGAATAGAAGAAGAAGATCCCTCACGACACAGAGTCTCACATCGCAGTGGAACAAAATATAACATAGAAATAAATCTTTATTGAGAGCTTGAAAATATACTTACAATTATCAGAGTACATCACACATCTGCACAGTTATAATAACTTGTCCTCATATACAGTACATAGCAGAATGATATAACTTCATACGTCTGAACTCTTCCAGCTCGTCTCTTCACAGCATCTGGTAACTTGAGCCTGCACATCTCCGTCTAACCCGAGCATTTCAAATACCCGGTCAGTCTGGCGAAATAAAGTGAGAAACCCACTAGGTTTAAAGATATCACACAACTTGATTTTAATGTTAAAATCTTTCCTAAAAGGATAATAGTAAGACAAAATCCACACATAAATACGGACGACTCTTACCTTACGATAACCCAAAACAGTTTTGAAATCATATCTTATTATGATATTATAATAGTGTCTACATACAAATAAATAGAATCTAGCAGAACGCTTGCATCTCACGCTCCACATATATAGTATACAAACAAAACCGCAGGCGCTTATTGGAATTTGGATTCCGACTATGACAAGGTATGGGACCACCTGCCGATACTATATCTCTAGAGGCGAATACATTGGGTTCAACAAGAACGTCTTGCAACCCAGCCCATACATAACCGACCACTCATTTCTCTTGAGTATATCAAATATATTTCCACCAACGGTTGGGCCCACATAACTGTTATCCGAAGATATAGAAGCAAAAGAAGAACAAATAATGAATTTTCTCTAGATGGTGACAATACACCCTAATGGGAGCGACCCACATACCCATGCTGCCTGCCCGATTTTTGTCATTTCCCGGTTGATGAGGCTTGAGGTTTAAATTATCTTTCATAACATTTGGCTTCCATTCACATTGAATGCCACATCGTCAGATCCATCAGATACCACTAATGAATGTCCACCAAAATACTCTAGTAGTTAAGCTAAGAGAAGTGCCCCTCTCCACTGCCAACTATAGTACATTTGAAGAAATCAACGTACGTAATCCATTTGGAAGTACTCTGTCAGGCATCCGTCCATACAAGTTGTCCTGGGATTGGACAACCCGAAGGCACCCTACTACTGCATCCTAGGAATCACCCTATGGATCAATAGTGAGTAATCCATGCAATTTATAGATTTCAACCACGACAAAATCACAAAACAAATAACTCTGGTTGCAAGCCAGAGAAATTCGGTAAGTAGTCCTTCCGCTTATGACGATCCATGGTGTTCAACTACTCCATCTTCAACCAGCATCTTTTACGTATTTGCCGGTTCGGAATGGTTTTCGGATATACATTCGATGCCGGTCTTTCCGTACCGACAGCGCATTGGCATGATTTTGATAGTTGGTTATTTCACTATCAAGATAAAAAATCATAAAATAAAATAAGTCCATTGGTCTATTACACAGCGTCACTTGGCCATTAAAATAATATATCAGTAATAATGTCAAAAATAATGTATTAGTTTTTAATATATAATATTCTCAAATCATTTATTTAAAATACTTAAAAGAAATACCTTAAAATCCTATCCAATTCCCCGTTACTATCCTTCAAAATATTTGCCATCGCATTACTTATTATCGAGATCAATTCACTTACCCTCATAAACACTCGTTACAAAATCCCCTTTTGTTTCATTACTATGGAAATATTACTTTAAATTTCCCCACTTTATTCCCTTTTGTTTCGGAACTCCATCATATATATACATATATGTCCGAATGCTTTAGATAATGTTACACTAATACTTTACCAAAACAATTTACTTTACAACTCCATTATCATGACCCATATCATCTTTTGGTAATCCGGAAATTGTTTAAGTTGGGGTATTTAATTACCTCTCAGATCTTGATCAACATCATTCTTATCATAAGATAAATATGAATCGTGATTCCAAAACTCCTATTCATTTTAATACCTCTTCACTATCGTAGCAACATACGGTTTTATTAATCCTTCTTGCTTTTGAATAACTCCTTTATAAATATATGGTTATTACTAAATTGATATATTTGGTAAACGATCAATATACATTAACTTTTAAACTTTAACTCCTTTAAACTATTTGTCCCATTATTTGGATTTTTATTCCAAATCCTATTACTAAAAATTTTTCCAAATTCAATTTTGGAAATCCCTTTTATAATTCTTTAACTCATTTCCTTTGGGGAATCTCACTTTGATCTCATCCATAACACATACAGTCATTACTAGGTATCGTTAATTCACAATTTAACACTTTAATCCCCCGTTTCCTTATTCACCACTTGTTTGCATCCCTTTGGTTTAATATAAAGCCCCTTTACCATCTTGATTTCCTTTACTTGGAATATTAAGTAACATTTATTTTAAGCTTACTTTATTCGCTTAGAAATCACTTTATAACATCATTTACTGAATTCTCTTTAAGTATAACCCGGTTCATAAACTTCCTTTGGATCTCAATTATATTTCATTTCCAACTTTAATTTCTCACTTTAATGAACTACATTTAAGAAATAACCTCTTAAATTAAATAAAGATTTTATTTTACCTCATCATTAACTGGAATTAAATTCCTTTTCAAAATCTCCTTAAGTTAAACAACTACTTGCTAATTTATTATATTAGATTAATCGGCCCCATCTAATTTAATTAAATAATCAACTACTGATCAAAGCAGTTGGCTTCGTAAACCCTAAAACATGATTAATCCATTGATCAACTTTAACTTGCCTTCTTATTTAAATTAATAGTAATCTTTTTAACTCAAATAATCTCATTTATTTAACAATAATCTATTCCAAAATAATTTCATTTTAATTGTTTCTTAAAAACACTAAATCTCGATTCTTAATCGCCCGTTAATTCCCGTCCACTTGCTTATCCAATAAAAGAATCAATTTTATAGAATTATTCAGTAATTTCGATGAAGCACATGCTTCACACACGACAGATTACTGGTACAAAAATAGTGGTTAAAGCCAATGGTATATATATATAGATATGGTTGATCTATTTTATATTTAAAACTTCATTTAAAAATATATTTAAAATCAATATTCAGTTTAAAATAAATTTCATAACTTCGATTCACCTGACGGTAAATCAATATCTATAAAATAGTTTATACTTGGCCATCTGCTATAACTGCTCAACCAATATCATACGTTGGTTAATAAACAAACAAGTGTTGAATTTGAGTTTAAAAACCAATGACAATCCAATCATATGGGGTTTAATAGTTCATATAATCATCATATAAAAATAAACAATAAGTTTGAGGAATCAGGTTGGATTCCTCCAACCTGTCCTTCCCTGCATATAAATGTGTTATTATAATTAAATCACTATTCATGGAAATATGTATATATAACTGAACTGATAATTTCAATAAACATCCAACAACGATATTTTAATGTTAACCATTTAATTTAACGCGTTTATAAAAATATAAATGCGATCAACTGGGACCGCAGTTGGTTCCAATTACTAGAATAACGATTTGTGTTTTATTAAATTAAACCAACGTTTAATTTAATTTATTTAGTCAATAACAGTATCATTCAGCAATCAGCAAACAGTAAACGACCATAACACACAAAAATTAAACCCTACTTATAACATATAAGTGGGTGCACTGAGTGAGTTATACTCACCTGGTCTATGTCGTGTGAACAACTCATTCCAGACAATTCCAACCCCGTCCAATAAATTCTATTCCATATCGTCGTGCTCGTTCGTAAATACGGTTCCAATTTATCTCGCATTTGCCAATTATGTGAATACGTTGTTCATGTTTAAATTAAACTTTAATTTAATAACTAACTAAATTTAAATTAATGAATTTATTACTTGTTTTAAAATATTACGGCTTAACTCCTTCGTTCGCTGCTTCATCGGTTCCTGCCTCGCTCCGAACCGTGACCGCAAATTCCAGGGCCTTGGCCAACTTATTATAGATCCCTGGCATATGGTTAAAAATATTACAAACAAGTTAATTAAATTTTTGTTTCATGTGGATTGAACTAATTTTTGGTTAATAACCTTACTAGGCTGTTAATCTTTGTTCAAAGAAATTTTGGTCCTTGTATTGCAAGCCCAAAGATTTCGCGGCCCATCTCCACGCGTCATGCCCCAACTGGATCCACGTTAATCCACTTCCAGATAAAACAGAGAAGCCACTTTCATTTTATGCCAATTGTTCTTTATTCCATTCTCAGCCAAATCAAAACAAAAGGAAACCGCTTCTGCTGACATTAAATCCAAGTGTCGCCCTCACTATTCCGGTGATCGGAATTCCAGCGAACACCCTCCACTACAAGAAAAATACCCTATTGCAACTAGATATTTGCAACAGGCGACATATGACAGTTGCAGTAAATGATATTTAGCAATACACATATTATAGCAGTTGCAATAGATGAGATTTAGCAACACGCCTTTTTTTTTGTTGCGTAAAACATATTTGTAACAACTGTCCTTCACTCCCATTGCAAAAACATACTTTTAGCAACTATGCTTCCAAGCCAGCAGCGAATAGATATCTTTAGTAACGGTTTTTGCCACTTGCAACAACTGTATTTTTTTTACAACTGGTAAAGCCAGTTGCGAAAAACATACTATTAAAAATAAGTATCAGGAATTAATTATTAATTGTTAATAATTAATTTTAAATTGTTATTATTAAATGATTAACTGCTAGTAATAATTTTAAATAGTGATTATTAAATAGTACGAAGCAATAAGTAATATTTAGTTATAATATAATAAGTATTAAGTAATAATAATTAATTAATACGAATTAATACTTTGATAATTAATAAATTCTATAAAAACTTTTCATGGTTGGTTATTAATAATGTATAAATTATAAATTGAACAATTCTTTTAGCTCAAACATTTAAATTTTTGACTTCAATATTTAATTTTTTTTCAAACGTCTAAAATATGTACTCTAACACCGCGCCTTGTCCGAAGAATGACAAATAACATTTGTCCTGAAATTCAAAGTTTGAGATTAAATTAAGTAGCAAATTTTAAATTGTTATTGTTATTAATTAGTACTACTAATTATTATATGTTATAATTATTACTATTAATATTTAATATTAAATTATCACTACTAATATTTAGTACTTAATTTTTTAATAAATAATAAGTATTATTAAATAAATATTAATTAAGGTTAATATTTAGTCTGTAATTAATAAAAGTAAGTTTGTATAATACGAAGTGTTGGCAGTATCAAACTTCCAGGTTTCGGGTTCGGAATAAAACTTTTGGCTCCAAACTGAAATTTTCGCCCTCCCTCCTAAAACCGAGTATTATAATTCCTAAGCGCTTCACTAACCCACCAAAATCCCCAAATAAACATTCAAATTAAATCACTAAATTGCGAAGCTTTTCCCTAAAACCACAGAACATAACGACGGCTTCTTGCTTAATCTACTCCTTGGTACGCCACTCAATTCCCAGTTTTTCATTTATTTCCTGATCTTGTGACAACCCGCCTTTTCTGAATAATCCAATTTGACAATATAACCACACATGTCCAACTCGAACGATTCAAAACTGACAGATAATCAATTTTGGGTGTATAATAGAATCAGATCATATAATCACATATACAGAATAACACAGAATCTCGCAACGGAAATGAAATAATATACATAAGCAGTTCATGAAGCTACTTAAACAGTTACAATTTAATTACACAATATAGCGACTCATAAAGTTTGCAAATACAAGCCAAACGGAAATAGGAACTAATACTGGATAGGATGGAGTCTTCGACTAGGTCTTTGGCTCCAGATAAAGTGCTCCTCGAGAACACTGCAATACTCAGTCTGACTCGAGCTAAATGAGAAAAACACAAAACACTCAAGTCAGATCTAAACATTCTAATGTGATTAGATCTAAACTCAAATGCAAATAACTCAAGAGATGTTACGGTATTTTCCACCTCTTAAGGATCCGTTAAACTACCTATATATAGTATGATACGCTATTATATGTAATGTCTATCAGTAATATAAAATATTTAAAATAGCGTTAAGGCTTTACATTGATCACCCTCAACACGTTTTTAAACAATGTGGTCTATGCAGGTCCTGTAACACAACCAGTAGAACGTCGGTAGCCAGTGAGTCCCCTATAGGCACATGTTAAATAGAAACTCGTAATGGTCGCGCATAAGGATAAAACATATGACAAGGCACGTGAGGCAATGCCCAAGGTAGGATACTACCAGTTTGCCTGATCCGGACTGGTGGTAACCCCTAACGGCCCACCGCAACACAATACTTCCAAAATCAAGGGTGATCACCAAATAACAAAAAAATAGAATACACGAAGAAGTGTGTCTGCTAGAGGTAGCCAGCCTCAAAGGTCTGGCACGGCTCCTGTTTTAGTCATTTCAAATTTGACAAAAGTGTCTGTCATCCATTATCGTTCACTTTCTTCAATCCACTAAACGTACACCAAGAACAATCACTTCACGAACGTAGTTAACAAAGTGGATCTAGTATCGATAGAGAATGTGTCCATAACTGGCTCCGGTCTCTTTGACAACTAACGTCATTCAATTTATTTTTCCTTGATTAATTTCGAATAGATCAAAGCATAATTTGTATTTCAACTTCTTTTTTTAAATTTAACTATCAAATATTCCAATTTGAAATATTAACAACATTTTTATCCTTTGCACTTGTAAACTTAAATTTGTGTCTAATTCCAAAGTTCCAAATCAATAAATCAAGGTTGTATTTTTCTTTTATAAAATTTACAATTTCCAACTATTGAATACTTCACTCAAATTTCAAAATTATACTTCATTTAACTAAATTGTTTTCTTCAACTAAATTTGTATCTAAATTTACAATTCTGAGATTAATTTCCTTAAATATTTAGGCTAACGTTTTTTTCTAATAAGAGGTTCAACAATGGTTATTTCAATAAGTTCAGATAAAATTTAAATCACTTAATATTCTATTCATCAATTTAAATCAATTTTTTTTATGTATATAATTTAAACCAAAGTTTAATCATCGAAATTTGAAAATATTCTATGATTTTTAAAATGGGAATTTAAAATTTGAAATACGTATAATGAAATGTTGAAGCTGTGATAATTTCGTCGAAAAATTTGAATGTCGTCGGTCGTGCAATTTTGAGTGCAAAGGTGCACATAACAGTTCGATTTTTAGCGATTTTAAAATCTCTTCAAAACAAGTTCGGACAAACATGAAAAATATTCTAGTCGTTGACAGTAATCCAACGGTGAAATTTGTTTCGCAAAAATCGGACGTTTTGACCTCTGTTTCACATCTACATTTTTACGTCAAAGGGGTCCGTAACGCGTTTTTGAATGGAGCATGCAGACACTGCAAATTATATACCGTTGTGTCCATTTCGTCGCGCTGATTACCGAAATATACTCACTTGTCAGTTTCGGTATTCGGTTCGCGCTGAAACTGTGAAAAAGCTTGCACAGTTCATTTTTGAAACAGAGCCATTTGAGTTCGATGTGTCCCTTTTACGATTTTACATATTTTTCTAAATATTTTGGGTCTGCAAAAGACGTATTTTTATTTTATTAACCTACTTAATTTTTCTTTTTTCTCAATATAGTGACATGATTCATTTTTAAAGCCATGCACCATTTCAAAACATAGTGAATGAAACGTACGTTAAAGCATTCCAAATTTGTTTTCCGGCGCATGTCAACAAATACATCATACGTAAACTCACATAATAGGTGACACACACAAATATATATGTACACTCACTCACTCACGGACTCACACATGTATGGAATACACACATACTGCATGTATATACATATTTATACACACACTTACATATACAGTCACAACACATAACACACACTCAAATGTGTCCATCCCCATGTATATATTTTTTGTGAATGAAAAAGATAGTGAGCACAAATGAAAAAAAGGAAAAATGAATGCTAGCAACATATGTGTTGCACTCCATTTTTGTGAAGAAGGAACCAAGAACAGAGTAGAAAATGTGTTTTACAGAGCTAGCAAAGAGAAGTAAAAATGTGAAGAAGAATGAATTGGCTTCTTCCCATGCGTTCACTACTTTGCATTTTCCCTTCATGCTTGCGCTTTTTTTTTTGTGTTGCCAAGGACAAGAAATTAAATTTTCCATTTCCTTTATTCATGCGAATGCATGTATCCTTTCTCAAGCAACAAAAATAACAAAAAAATTGGTGCAGGAAAGAAGAAATAGAAAGAACAGAGGGTGAAGAAAGGAAGTATGTTTCCATTTTTTGTGTACATGCATGTGGCAAAGTAATAGGAGAAAATATGGAAAACCAAAAATGAGTGAATGAAGTATATGTTTCCATTGTCAGAGAAGGAAAACACTCCATGCGTGTTTCTTCCTTGCATGAAAAATAAATAAATTGAAAGTGGACATTGTTTTTATTTATTTTTATTTTTATTTTTACTTTTACGTAAGCATGCACTACATATACTCATACACTTCACTTCATACATGCACACAAATAACATATTCTTAACACAAGTATATAGGTAATACACACACAATGACTCATATAACATAAACATATATATTTTAACACACACGCATGCATAACACATTAGAGAAGTTTAGACATGAGTAAAGACTCACCTTCGGTTCCGAGAGCTAAGTGACGACGACGAGATGTTGTCGATAAGAGAGCGCGGAGCAAGAGAGGGATGGAGCGGCTTCAGCAAGAGGAGAGAAAGTGTAGAGTAAGAGGATGGAGGGCTGAGTGCGTGGGCTTTGGGATGAAGAGTGGTGCTGGCGGTTACTTCATGCATGCATTTTCTTGGTCTGTTATTCTCTTTTGATATTTTTCTTTGTTTTTTTTATACGAACAAAGCTTTTCAGAAGGAAGAAAAATAGTTAGGGAGAAGAGACAATGAGAAGGGAGAGAGAGCGAAGAGGTTTGGGCTGCCATATATAAGTATATAATAGTGGTAGGTGAATTCTTGTATTCATTTGTAAATAACATGCCTGCACCACTCCTCATTTAATGCAAGAAGAAAATTTTGGTCTTCGTTCACTTCTCATTTAATGCTAAGTACTCTCCTACACTATTATTGGATTTTTGAGAAGATATTTTTTTCTTGTTTGTTTGTAAACATTCTTAGTAGGTCACACACATTAGTTTCAGTCTGATTGTTGATGTTGCACTTCTTTACAGGGTCACCTGTATGAAAATAATTGTCTATCCATTTGTCTTTACGGACACCAAAATACCAGTATAAATATACCATTGGAATCAGGACGTCGTGGCGAATACAACGGCACACAGTTATCAGTGATTTGAATGTTTTATAAAAATTCTAGTTTTATTTTTAATTTCACTTGGTTTAATAAACCGTCATTTAAAATTTATTCAGTTTAAATTTATCAGAATTACACGGAACGAACTTATAACGTTTTGATTACAAAGTTAATTTCAAATACTTTTCATACAGATATTTTATTTTTATCAATAAACATTGAATATATTCATTCTAATAACTAAATTTAATCGTTTTATTTTATTTGCTTGTTTATTTCTTGGAATTTATTGTTAAATAATTTTTTTTCCGATTTGAAAACTCAGGTCGTTACATTCTCCCCTACTCAAGTCTTTTCGTCCTCGAAAAGAACGGAACAAGGAAAAGTAAAGAAATAAGCAGAAATGTAAGAATGATTTAAAGATGAACTGAGTACCTTATGCAAACAATTCAGGATTTGAGGCACAGATACTCTCCTCAGTTTCCCAAGTGCAATCTCTGTCATCTCTACTCCACTGAACTTTGACGAGATTAACTATCTTCCTTCTAAGTTGCTTTGTATCTTTATCGACTATACGAAGTGGTCTTCTTTCGATAGTAAGATTTGGCTCAACATCCATATCTTTAAATAAAGCTGGCTGGACTATATCTAACGGGTCATGTACATATCTGCGAATATGTGAAACATGGAATACATTATGCACACCCGATAGTTTCTTTGGCAAATCAACCCTATAAGCCAAACCGCCAATCTTTTCTAAGATAGGAAAATGACCAACAAATCTCGGAGCAAGCTTCCCTTTCTTTCCAAAACAAATCACGTTCTTCAAAGGTGAAATTTTCAGAAATACAAGATCACCAACAACAAATTCCAAATGTCTCCTCTTTCCATCAGCGTACTTCTTTTGCCTATCCTGAGCAATCTTCATCCTCCTTTTGATTTCTCCAACTTTTTCAGAAGCTTCCAAAATCTTTTCGGGGCCTAGATCAAGTTGATTCCCAGATTCAATCCAACAAGATGGAGATTAACATGGTCGTCCATATAGAGCGTCGAACGGTGCCATTTTAATACTCGCCTGAATTTCAAAGATTAATTCAAGATTTACATTTATTTAAACATGAATTTTAATTTGAATTTAATTACCTGATAGCTATTATTATAGGTTAATTCAACGAGATGGAAATGATCTTCCCAAGATCCCCCAAAATCTAAAGCACAAGCACGAATCAAATCCTCCAGAATCTGATTTACTCTTTCGGTCTGACCGTCTGTTTGAGGGTGATAGGCGGTGCTCAGATTCAATTGAGTTCCCAAAGTTATCTGGAAAGCTTTCCAGAATTTTCTAGTAAAAATGGGATCTCTATCACATACTATGCTAGACGGAACACCATGAAGTCGGACTATATCCTTCATATAGAGCTCGGCTAAACTTGAAGCAGTTCGAGTTGTCTTCACAGGAATAAAGTGGGCTGATTTGGTTAGTCTATCAACAATAACCCAGATGCTTTCATTTCCCCTCCTGGTCCTTAGTAATCCATCTATGAAATCCATAGAAATTTGATCCCATTTTCAGTTAGGAATCTCTAAAGGCTGTAACAAACTTGCTGTCTTCTGATGGTCGGCTTTTACTTGTTGGCAAGTGGCGCATCTACTGATATGAATAGAAATGTCTCTCTTCATTCCACTCCACCAATAAAGCTTCTTCATATTCTGATACATCTTGGTGACCCCAGGATGAATAGAAAGTTTGGACTGATGATTCTCCCTAAGCACCTCCTGTCTTAGACCATCCACATTCGGAAAACAAATACGATTGTTGATCCTCAAAATTCCATGGGAACCAATTTCAGCGCCCCATCCCTTTTGCACATTAACAACTTCTTTATTGAGAACGCTTTCCTTTATTCGCCTAAGAATTTCATCTTCTTCTTGCTTAGCAATAATGCGATCCACAAGAGCTGGAGAAGCAGTAATTTGGAATAACATTGCTTTGTTTCTACTCAAAGCGTCGGCTACCACATTAGCCTTTCCGGGGGTATAGTTGATGTCGAGGTCATAGGATGCTAAGAACTCGAGCCATCTGACTTGCCTCTGATTCAGATCCTTCTGGGAAAAGATATACTTCAATGATTTGTGGTCAGTGAAGAGTTCAAATTTAATTCCCAAAAGATGGTGTCTCCACAACTTAAGAGCAAAAACTACAGCAAGTAGTTCTAAGTCATGCGCTGCATAATTAATCTCATTAACTCTGAGTTGTCTGCCAGCATAAGCAATAACTTTACCATGCTGCATAAGAACAGCTCCCAAACCTTCTCCGCAAGCATCGGTATAAACAGTCAAACCTTCACTTCCATCCAGAACAGTAAGAACAGGAGCAGAAGTTAACTTGCATTTAAGTTCATTAAATGCTTTTATACACTTATCGCTCCAATCGAACTTAACATTCTTTCCAGTCAAAGTTGTGAGTGGTGAAGAAATTCGAGCAAAATTTTCGATGAATCTCCTATAATAACCAGCTAAGCCGAGGAAACTACGAATATCGGTTGGAGTTTCAGGAGTCTTCCAATCCTAAAAGTTAAAGAATTATGAATACCTATATAAGAGAGATAAGATAAATCGAATAAGAATGAATGGATGTTTTAAATAAAGGGCTTACTTTGATTACGGCGATCTTAGAAATTCCATTCTCCGAAACAATATGTCCAAGAAACCTAACTTCATCTCTCCAGAAATGACACTTAGAAAACTTGGCCTTCAGTTGATGATCTCTCAAAGTTTTAAGAACAAACTTGAGATGCTCCTCATATTCTTCTTTAGTCTTAGAAAAGACTAGAATATCATCAATAAAGACAAGGACAAACCTATTCAGAACATCCCGGAATACTCTGTTCATGAGGTCAACAAAGTAAGCTGGGGCATTAGTTAAACCAAATGGCATAACTAACCATTCATAGAAACCGTCTTCTGTTCGAAAAGCTGTTTTGGGAATACTATCTTCAGAAATTCGAAGTTGGTGAAAACCTGTGGCAAGGTCGAGTTGAGAAAATATCTTGGCTCCGTGCAGTTGATCAAATAAGTCATTAATGCGAGGCATTGGATATCGGTTCTTGTGAGTAAGCTTATTCAGTTCTCGATAGTCTACGCACATTCTCAGAGAACCGTCTGACTTAGTAACAAATACAACTGCAGCTCCCCATTCTGAATGACTTCGACGAATTAGATCTTTAGAGAATAGATCTTCTATTTACACCTTTAATTCAATCTTCTCCTTAGGTGCCATTCTTCTTGGGGCAAGTACAATGGGTCTAGCTCCTTGAATGAGATCAATACGGAATTCGATTTCACGATGAGGCGGTAAGGAAGTTACTTCTCCAAAAACATCAGGAAAATATTGAACAACAGGAGTAGTGCTAAAATCGCTAAGAAGAGAATCGAGAGAGAAAATGAAACTTCCTGTAATATATTGAGGCAAATTACATTCGATCTTCAAGGGTTTACCTTTGTCACAACGTAAAGAGACAGTTCGCGCTTTGCAAGAAATAATGGCGTCGAACTTCCTTAACCAATCTCCTCCCAACAATATATCAAAGGCCTTGAAGCCAAGAACATAAAAAACCCAAGTAAAACAGTGCATGCCTTTAAGGAGTTTAACCTCTTTGCAAATCATCTCAAGATTTGCAGGTCCACCAATAGGGTTTGATACACATAGGAATTTAGACGCGTGTTCGGGTTTTAGGACTTGATTAAGTTTATCACATAAATCAACAAATATAAAGCTATGGGAAGCACCAGTATCACTTAAGACGCGAACAGGTAAATTATGTAATGAAAAGGTGCCTTGGAGTGTACCTTTGTTACCCTCCGTCTTAGGAGTGGTAACAGCAAAGACTCCCGATGGTCTACCCTTCCGCTGGGTTGGGCAATCCTTCTTCTGGTGGCCAGGCTGTAAGCAAATAAAGCAAAGGTCTCGCCTAGTCATCTGAACCGGAGGAACAGTTGCTCCTGCTGAAACTGGACAGCTGTTGGCATAGTGTCCCTCCTGTTTGCACTTGAAGCATGTGATCTTGGACAAGTCAACAGGCTGTCTCTGTGGATGCCCCATTCCACCTCTATTCTGCCAATTCTTTTTCTGTTGCTGAAATTTCGGTTTCCTCTTCTTTGCATTGCTAGACTACCCGTGAGTAGTCTGAGAATGAACAACCGCTTCCTTAGGATCAAGGTTCTCATAACGAAGAGCCATGTCAATGAGAGCTGTGAAGGTGCCATGTGTAACACCCCACCTCCGCCAGGGTGTCTCTTGCAAGCACTCTGACTTTGGAGGGGCGTTTGAATCGAGTAAACATGCATAATGATATATCAAGGCAGAACAAGAACATATGTATATATGTAAACAGAGTAAATAACATAGATAAAACAACGGAAGATTTCAAACCATTTCAAAACAAGTCTGGTACAACATAATGTCAACTTTCCAAATAAACAAGTCTAGATAAAAACAACATCAACTGAAAAACTGAAATACATAAGTACTATCCCCAAAATAAGTGATAACCATAGCTAGCTTCATGTCAAGACCGTACATGAGCTAAAATCCCACAAGCAAGCGATCAGAAATCCAAGCTAAGCTCCAATATTCCCACCCTGAGAACCTGGGGGGGGGGGGGGAGGAAACGGAAGAAAAGAGGCGAAAGAAAAACAGGTCAGTCAAAAAGACTGAGTAAGCCCTACTACAATCAATGTAAACTGATAAAGTTAACTGGCATGAGAAGCAGGGATGAACATAAGGATAACAACATACTAGCATGATGATTAACTAACAAGGTAGATAAAGGTGTCATCGCATAATCAGGATTAAGGTTTTGCACCACAGGTGTACTAGCAAACTAACATGACTTGAATAAACAAGTATTGATCCCTTGGCCCAATAACATGAAGTGACCCTAATATGAGGTCCAATAACATGAAGTGACCCTAATACGAGGTCCAATAACATGAAGTGACCCTAATACGAGGTCCAATAACATGAAGTGACCCTAATACGAGGTCCAATAACATGAAGTGACCCTAATACGAGGTCCAATAACATGAAGTGACCCTAATACGAGGTCCAATATGAAGTGACCCTAATACGAGGTCCAATAACATGAATTGACCCTAATACGAGGTCCAATAACATGAAGTGACCCTAATACGAGGTCCAATAACATGAAGTGACCCTAATACGAGGTCCAATAACATGAAGTGACCCTAATACGAGGTCCAACCAAACGGTCTAGTCGATCGGCTCCCTATAAGCCTAACTCGTCACGTGTTGGTGTCAATACGGCCCAAACATAATTGTAGTCAGACTGTGCCGGGTCTCCCGTCGGGTGTATCAAGCCCTAGGGTGTCAACCCCTGGACACCATAAACATAAGTGCACAGTCTAGATCTACTGGTACCCATGCTTGACTTCTCCAAAAACGGACTACGTGCATGACCATAGTCCGTCCGGAACTACATCGGCGTACCACTCTGCCGTCGTTTTTGGTCACTTACCTCAAGTCCAGTAATCGTGCCCCCACCCTAGCCTAGTCCCTAGGGTCTTAATGATACAAACTTGGGATTACTGCTGGAGTGGACCCCCATTGCTAGGATTTTCTAGTGGGTTAAGTACGGTTTAACCCTCTTGCTAATCATGGATTAACTTGGTTAAGTTTAACGATGAGTTCACGACTTAACCCTGATTAATCTACCAAGCCCAAATTGGTTAAGTATTAAGTGGACCATGACTTAACCCTAATCATGAGGCATTAATTAATTTAGTGTGCCTTAACCTCTCACATTAGACCTTGTTGTGGTTACTAGTTAAGCCGGGCGGGTCCGGGTAGCTTTACACCACAACTTGGTCTAACCTCGAGTTCAAGGTACAACATGACCAACTTCTCACATTGGGTCCTATTGTTTGTAGCAACTGGTTAAGCCGGTCGGTTCCGGGTAGGTTTACGCTACAAACTCAACCCAACCTCGAGTTGGTCACACTTATATTTTCTAAGTGTCATGTCCATCATGTTTCCAAAACATATTACAAGTTTTCAAGCATCTGGGTAGACCTAACTTAATAGGTAAATTCCCAATGGGTAGACCTAACTTAATAGGTAAATTCCCAATCTTATGTTTTTATGTCTTTTAAGTTTACCCAACCCCAAACGCAATCCCATCGCTTACATAATCGCAATAGCGCATAAAGGATAGAAAGAGGGAACTTGGCATAAAGATGACAAATGGTGTTGAAGCCACAAGTTTAACATGGTGGCATATGAAATGTACATATGTTCATATACTTGCATATTACATTTTTAGGCCTCAAAAGCATGCATAAAACCAAACTTAGCATATTGGCGATACATGGTGATAAATGACATGTAGAAATGGCCATAAGTTCGCATTTAGCCTCACATGCAAGTTATCATAAGAGATATGATAACTTACATGTTGCCAAAATGCAACCTTTAGCATAAAGCTTGAAGCTTTATGTTCATATACTCAAGGTAAGCTTGCATAACATGATAACATGAGTAAAATGATCAACCCAAACTTGCATAACATAACTTGCATATCATATGACAAACTTGCATAACATAACATGATAAACTTGCATATCATAACATGGCAAACTTGCATAACATAACATGATAAACTTGCATATCATAACATGGCAAACTTGCATAGCATAACATGGCAAACTTGCATATCATAACATGGCATACTTGCATAACGTAACATGATAAACTTGCATATCATAACATGGCAAACTTGCATAACATAACATGGCAAACTTGCATATCATAACATGACAAACTTGCATAACATAACATGGAAAACTTGCATATTATAACATATCAAACTTGCATAACATGACATGGTAAACTTGCATATCATGGCAAACTTGCATATCATAATGATCAACCAAACTTGCATCATTCATTTAACTTTAGAGTTTAAATATGAAAGTAGAAAAGGGCTTACAAATTCTTATGAAGACACAAATATATTAATAGATTGAGCCAAGACCTTATGAAATCAAATAAACCCAATATGAAAGCTCCAAATCAATAAAAACCCTTGCTTTATGATGTAAATATGGAAACTTGACTTGAATGCAAGCTAATGACACTCATACAAGCTTGAAAACACTTGTATGCATGGAAAATCTCTCATAGAAATGACTTAGGAATTTTATGAAGAGAGTGGAGGCCATGAGAGGAATGATTTTGCCATAGTTTAGTTACTTGAATGAATAATGATGATTTAGGGTTAGGTTATGGGCTTATTTATAGAGAATAGGATTAGTTTCAACCTTAGGATTAAACCCTAATTCCAATCTCAGCCCTTAAAACCGAATCTGGCCCCAAAACCTAACCAAAACCCCAAAATGGTGCACCAGGCAAAACTGCCCGGCTGAACCAAGTCGACAGGGCTGTCGACTAGGGTCCAACCAAGTCGACTGCCAAGTCGACAGGCCTGTTGACTTGGTTGGCTTGGCGGGAAATTTCCCGCCTAGCCTTCCAGGCCCGAAATTCGAATTTTGAACTTGAAATTCAAATCTGTTTTGAACTTGAAATTTTCTGAAAACTACATGGGGCCTTAATCGGGTCATACGGACTCCGATTTTCGAAAACTCGAATTCTATTTCGCGTATTTTTCCGAGCCGAACGCAATGGCATAGCCCGTTTCCCTTGATTCAGATTTTAGAATTAAATTCTGCCTCGATTTACGTTATAACAGGTTATTGAAAATACGGGTTGTTACATTCTCCCCTCCTTAAAGGATTTCGTCCCCGAAATCTTCAAGTTAGGAAGAACGTATCCTACCATCCAACATCCATCTACTCAAAACATCATCCACGAGCAATCATTGTCCTTACAAGATTCTAAATGTTGTATGAACATATGCAAAGGTGTGTGTATATGTACTTATCTAATGCAAATATCATCAATGCAAATTATGTTTGTGAAATGAATCCATATGTATGCAATTCCTAACATAATGTATAACATCTATATGTGTGCACATAACATACATCCATATGCAACATCCATGTGATAACACAAAAATTTTCATCCATGAATAAGCATAAACACTCATGCATATGCAATATGAGGAGTGTGTGAGCCGATCTAGTGCCTAACGTGTATAATGCATCCACGAGTAACCACTTGCAAACACTTGCAACCACTTGCAAACATCAAGCATAACATGTTTCAAACACATGTTTCATCCAAAGGGTTTCTACCTAAGGTTCTCATGACAAGATTAACATGATAAACTAGATAATCAAGACAAACATGGATAGCAAAAGATATGCTACAAAGAGATCGGGAAGATAAGCAGGATATACCCCTTTCGGATTACAAGAAATCCCTTCCTAACCCAACCCATATTCTATAAAAGCCCAAAAGGTTTAGTCAACCTAACGGACCCCTCCAAACCCTGACATGTATTACTAGCCAATAAGTCATACCTCCCGACAGAAATAGGACCGAGAGGATATACGTAAAAAGATAACATGCGAGTAAGTTCCACAGGAAAACAAGGATCAAGGGTATGCTCTTAAAAAGAGATATGATGCGCGTATCTAGCCTTCAGTCTTCTAAGTCACGTTTCCTTGAGCTTAACTCCACTGTGCTTTGACCGTCTTTTGCCTCATGATTTCTTAGCTTCTTAACTCTTATTTCCAATTATGAGTTGGAACCCATTTCATTGTCGCCTCTCGTCTTCCTTTTTCACTTACTCTTCTATCATTCTTGGCTTAAACATAACTATGACCTCATGGTTTCATGCAAGCTCTCCAAAATTCACCAGTGAATCCTGGATCTCGTTTACTTACTATAAAGTATTCCACGCAGTAGAACTTTTCTTGAAAATACCAATCCACGTTGCCAATTGCTCTTACTAACGTGATTTTCTATAACTCATGCTTGAACGAAATGAACCATCCGCCTGTGAATGATAGGCCGTACTTAGATTCAGTCGCTTGCCCATGACTTCCCGTAGACTATTCCAAAACTGGCTAGTGAAAGTTGAGTCATGGTTACTAACTATCCTTTAGGGAACCCCGTGCAACCGCTTTATTTCTTGAAAGTAAACTGTCGCAAGTTATGATGCAGTCCTTTCGCTCTTTACCAGAGTGAAATGAGCACTCTTCGTGAGTCTACCTACTATGACCCACATGCTCTTATTCCCTTTCTTGATCTAGGCAGTCCATCCACGAAATCCTTCGTGACGCTTTTCTCTCTTCCATTGCGGGGACCTCCAATGGATATAATAGCCCACCGGGCTTCTATGACTCGGCCTTTAACCTGTTGGCACAACATGCACCTTGGGACAAACTCGGCCACCTCCTCGGGTGATGTGCATCTTCAAGAACCTTCTTTCTCTCATCGCGTCTTAACCATCCCTTATCATCTATAGCGAGGTGACTTACCATCTCGCCTCGAATCAACTTGTCCATGATCTCGACTAACTGCGGGTCTTCTTTCTGTGAAGTCCCTACTTGATCCAGAAGGGTAGGTCTAAGCTCAAGGGATGCTAACTAACCAATTAAACTGAGAGAACTTCTTACTTCAATTGTCCTCGTCGGAGCTTTTCGGTTTTGAACCGCGACCACTTTAGCAGGATCTACCACTAAGCCTTGCTTAGAAACTATGTGCCCAAGAAATCTAACTTCTTTTCTCCAAAATGACATTTGGAGGACTTGGCTTTCAACTGATGGGCTCTAAGCGTATCCATCACCTCCTTGAGATATCTAGCATGTTCTTCCTCGTTCTTTAAGAAAGTCAGGATATCGTCTCCAAAGACTACCACAAACTCGTTTAGGAACTCCCTAGACACCCTACTCATCAAGTCCACGAAGTAGGCGGGTGCATTAGTCAAACCGAATGGCATGACCAGCCATTCTAAGAATCCATCTGGAGTTCTGAACGCAGTTTTGCATATACTATCCTCAGCTACTCTGAGCTGATGGAATCCAGTAGCAAGATCAAGAGAAAACAGATGTTCCTACTAGCTGATCAAACAAATCATCGATCCTTGGCAATGGTTGCTTATTCTCTTTGTTTAACTCACGATAATCAACACAAAGTCGAAGAGAACCATCTGCCTTGGTAGTAAATACTACAGGCGCTCCCCATTCAGATATACTTCGTCTAATGAAGTTCTTCTCAAGCAACTCATTGACTTGCTTTCTTAACTCTCATCTTGCGGGGCCATGTGCCTAACCGGCCACGAAACTATCTTGGCATTATCAACCAGATAAATGCGGAAATCTATCTCTCGTTTAGGGGTAACCCCCTTCACTTCACCCATGATATCAGGATATTCTCGGACCACCCTCACCGATTGCAAACTATCAATAGACGAGTTGAGGGATTCAAGATAACACAACATGACGGGACTCATAGGGTTACTAGAAATTTTTAGGGTATTACCGAGGCGAGTCATGAGCCTCTCAACCCTATGCTCAAAAAATCAAGAATGGCTCCAAAACTGGACAACCAATCCATGCCCAAAATCAACCCATACCCCATGAAACCGAGAATATAAGCATTACGCGAGAATTCTATACTCAAGATAGAGATTTTCAAATCCACGTAGATAATAGACAAATGGGCGGAACCCCCAATTGGATTTGAAACACACACGGGATCATTAACTAGACTAGTACTTAGGTGCAAACTTTCAACTAAACCAGATGAAATAAACTATGCGATGCGCCAGAATCAAACAAAGTACGAACAGGAAAATCAGAAATGTAAACAAGACTTTCAACAGAAATACTACCTCGATCGGGAACTGGAGCGGCATTGAGAGCATGAACTTGCCCTCCCGAAGGTCCAGTACGCTGAGTCTGACCCTGGCCTTGCCCTTGCTTCTTCGGGCAAATCCTAGTGAAGTGTCCCATTTCTCCATAGTTAAAGCAAGTGCCCTTCCTTTTTCTGCAATCCTTGTTTAGATGAGTCGAGCTTCCACAAGTAAAGCACTTTTTTTTCCTTCTTATCTTCCTCTTGAAGCAGGGCCATATTTACCAAACTCTCGAAGGTTGCTCCGATGGGTATATGAGATATGGCCAAACCGCGCAATGGCTCGTTTAGTCCTAGAGCAAAGTGCATGGCCTTCTTCTGAGCTGTGTTAACCAAGTCTAAACCGAACCGAGCAAGTTGATTAAACTTATCCACGTATTCCCTAATAGTCATGTCCCCTTGCTTTAGTGATAGGAACCTCTCCATCTGAAGGTTCTCCTCTGCTGACGATAAAAACCTCAGTCCAAACCTTCTTTTGAACTCATCCCAAGTCTTAATTGGTCTAGTAGTGGTGGTGACTACCCACCAATAAGCAGCTTCCCCTTTCAATAACCATACCACCAACAGAAATTTCCTACGATCTTCTACATCTAAGATAGCAAAGAGGTCTTCAGTTTCCTTTAACCAGTTTCTTGCCTCAACAGAAGTCTCCATCCCAACAAAATTCTTGCAACCCATCGCCTTAAAGTCTTTGCAAATCTCCGCGAAATCCGCTTGTGGATGCTGAGGGGGAGTAGGAATGTCCGCGGGGTCGGCTTCACTTGCCCTTTCCCCCATGTATCTCCTAAACCAAATAGGTACTTGAGCGCCTTCCGGAATAGCAAAGTTATCGGCCATACTAAAAACGAAGAAAAAGATAGATTCAGAATGGAGAAAAACGGAGGAATTTTTGCTAATGGCTTTTTGGGAAATAGCCTTTTAAAATAAACTAGACTTTTCTTTGGAAAATACTTTATACTTGGTTTTGAAAATAGTTTTCCAAAAGTTTCCTAAAAACCTTTTTGTTCCTTCTCGTAAACCATATGCTCTGATACCAAATGTAACACCCCACCTCCGCCAGGGTGTCTCTTGCAAGCACTCTGGCTTTGGAGGGGCGTTTGAATCGGGCAAACATGCATAATGATATATCAAGGCAGAACAAGAACATATGTATATATGTAAACAGAGTAAATAACATAGATAAAACAGCGGAAGATTTCAAACCATTTCAAAACAAGTCTGGTACAACATGTAACAACCCGTATTTTCAATAATCTGTTATAACATAAATTGAGGCAGAATTAAATTATAAAGTGGGAATCAAGGGAAACGGGCTATGCCATTTCGTTCGTCTCGGAAAAATACGCGAAATAGAGTCCGAGTTTTCGAAAATCGGAGTCCGTATGACCCAGTTAAGGCCCATTGAAGTTTGCAGAAAATTACTAAGTAAAAATCAGATTCAAATTTGAAGAATTGGGCCAACTGGGCCAAGGCGGGAAAATTCCCGCCAGGGGCCCCATGTCGACAGGCCTGTCGACAGGGTCCCCAGGGAGTCGACTGCCCTGTCGACAGCCCTGTCGACAGGGGGTAGCCAGGCAGATTAGCCTGGCGCACCTCTTTGGCTTGGGCTTGGTTTGGGCTTGGTTGTGTGGTCTGGTTCTAGAGGGTTCCTAAATCTGACGGGCCAAAATTCACCTAGGGTTAATCCTATGGTCTAAATCACTCTAATCTTCTATAAATAAGCTCCTAATCCTACCCTAAAGCCTCATTAATCATTCTTGCAACCAAACTATGCCAAAATCTAAACTCTCATGGCCTCCACCTAAAACCCTAGCCTCCAATCTCTTCATTAATAATTCCTAAGTAATTTTCCATGCATACAAGCATATTTAGGCTTGTATGATCCTCCTTAGCTTGCATTAAAGGCTTGTTTTTCAATTGGCATCATAAAGGAGGAGTCTTGATCAAGTTTGCTTGCATTTGGGGGTCTTAATTAGTTGCATAAGGGGGTTTCTTGCATTTGTTAAACTCATTTGAGTCCGCATAAGCATTGTAAGCCCTCTTACCCTCACTTTACAAACTCTAAAGTTATCATGTGGTGATTATTGAGATTTGTACATGTTTTATGGATTATGCATGTTTATGCAAGTTTGCTAAGCCTTGATTTACAAGTTAAATGAGTTATGCATGTTTATGCAAGTTTGCTAAGTCATGATTTGTATGATTATTGAGATTTGTACATGTTTTATGGATTATGCATGTTTATGCAAGATTGCTAAGCCTTGATTTGCAAGTTAAATGAGTTATGCATGTTTATGCATGTTTGCTAAGCCATGATTTACAAGTTAAATGAGTTATGCATGTTTATGCATGTTTGCTAAGTCATGATTTACAAGATAATTGAGTTATGCATGTTTATGCATGTTTGTTAAGTCATGATTTACAAGTTAATTGGGTCATGCATGTTTATGCAAGTTTACTAAGCCATGATTTGCAAGTTCATTTAGTTATGCATACTTATGCAAGTTTAAAAGGACAAGTTGTGCATGTTTTGACAAGTTGTGCATGTTTTGACAAGTTGTGCATGTTTGACAAGTTATGCATACTTATGCAAGTTTAAAAAAGACAAGTTGGGCATGTTTGACAAGTTATGCATACTTATGCAAGTTTAAGATGACAAGTTGTGCATGTTTTGACAAGTTGTGCAAGTTTGACAAGTTATGCATACTTATGCAAGTTTAAGATGACAAGTTGTGCATGTTTTGACAAGTGGTGCATGTTTTATGGTAATACGCAAGATCACTATGCTAAGTTGTGCAAGTCTAACATGTTATGCATGATTGTTGTGCAAGTTTATCATATATGTTGTGCCAAGTTCCCTCTCCCTATCCTTTATGCGTTACTACGAATATGTAAGCGATAGAATGACGATGGGGGTTTTGGGGTAAACTTAAAATACATAAAAATATAAGATTGGGAATTTACCTATTAAGTTAGGTCTACCCCTTGGGAATTTACCTATTAAGTTAGGTCTACCCAAGTGATTGTTTGACTTGTGATTATGTTTTGAAATAAAGTGGACATGACACTTAGAAAACATAAGTGTGGCCAACTCGAGGTTGGGTTGAGTTTGTAGCGTAATTCTACCCGGAACCGACCGGCTTAACTAGTGGCTACAAACAATAGGACCCAATGTGAGAAGTTGGTCATGGGGTGCCAAGACCCGAGGTTAGACCAAGTTGTGGTGTAAAGCTACCCGGACCCGCCCGGCCTAACTAGTAACCACAACAAGGTCTAATGTGAGAGGTTGAGGTGCATTAAATTAATTAATGCCTCATGATTAGGGTTAAGTCAGGGTCCACTAATACTTAACCAATTTGGGGATTCGAGGGATTAGAATGTGGTTAAGTCGTGAACCATTGGTTACACCTAACTAGTTTAATCCATTTGCGAGCTCAAGGGATTAGAATGGGGTTAAGCCACACTTAACCAGTTTAATCCAGGATTAGTGAAGGGTTAAATCACACTTAACCCTCTTGGGAAACCCTAGCAACGTGGTCTGTTCTAACAGTAATTCCAGTTTGGTATCATACACAACCCTAGAAGCTAGGCTAGGGCGGGGCACGATTACTGGCAGATGTAAGCGACCAAAGGGCGATGGCCGAGTGGTACAGCGGTGCGGGTTCGGCGGGCTACGGACGTGCACGTAGTCCGATATTGGACAAACTCGAGGCACGGGTACCAGTAGATTAGAGCTGTGCATTATTGCTTAAGTGTCTGGGGTTGACATCTGAGGGCTTGATACACCCAAAAGGGGGACCCAGCACAGTCTAACTACATCCATACGTGGGCCATATGGACACCAACACTTGACGTGTTAGGTTTATAGGGAGCCGATCGACTAGACCGTGGGCTGGACCTTTTATTAAGGTCACTTCATGTTATTGGGCCAAAGCTTGGGCCAAAGGATCAATATCTGTTATGTTGAGTTGTTAGTACACCGTGGTGCAAAAACTTAATCTTGTTTTATGCGACGACACCTCTATCTATCTTGTAGTTAATTTACCATGCCAGTATGTTGTTATCTATGATCATCTCAGTTCCCATCATGATGTTAACTTTATTAGTTTATAGACTGATCGTAGCAGGGCTTACTCAGTCTTTTTGACTGACCCGTTTTGTTTCGCCTCTTTTCTTCCGTTTTCCCCCCCCCCCCAGGTTCTCAGGGAGGGAATACAAGAGCCTAGCTTGGATCTTAGCTGCTTTCTTGGATAGCTCATGTATGCTTTGGACTTGGGCTTGCTATGGTTTCTTCCACTTTGGGGATAGCTACTTTTATGTTTTCTTTTTCAGTATCAGATGATGTTATCTTATGTACTAGACTTGTTTATTTGGGAAATTGACATTTTGATGTACCAGACTTGTTTTTGAAATGGTTTAAGAATCTTCCGCTGTTTTACTTACTTACTCTGTTTATTTACATATATATATATATATATGTCATGTCCTACCTTGCTATATCATTATGCATGTTTACCAATAACGCCCCTCCAAAGCTAGTGCATTCCTTTGCGAGTGACCCTGGCGGAGGTGGGGTGTTACATTTGGTATCAGAGCATATGGTTTACGAGAAGGGATAAAAAGGTTTTTAAAACTTTCGAAAAACTATTTTCAAAACCAAGTATTAAGTATTTTCCAAAGAAAAGTCTAGTTGTTTTTAAAGGCTATTCCCCAAAAGCCATTAGCACTATCCTTTGACTCCTCGTTTGAACTCTTTTCTTTTCTTTTCCAGCATGTCTGATAATCTCATCTTGCCCGAAGGAGTAACGATACCCGATTGGTTTCGTCGGTACTTGGAAGTCACGGCACCGGTCCCGGGTGTCCCTAATGCTGTCTCCCCAGTCGAGGCCGCTGTTCCTCCTTCTCCTCCCGTAGCTGATGTTCCTCTTCCCCCTCAGCCTCCACAAGCGGATTTCGCGGAAACTTGCAAGAACTTTAAGAGGATGGGTGGCAAGAATTTTAATGGAACAGAGACTTTTGTAGAAGCAGGGAATTGGTTGAAAGAGACCGAAGATCTTTTAGCCACCTTTGATATAAGCGACCACATGAAGGTTTTATTAGCAGTATGGTTGCTAAAGGAAGAAGCTGCACGTTGGTGGGTAGTCACCACCACGACCAGGCCAATTGAGACTTGGGATGACTTTAGAGGAAGGTTTGGACTGAGATTCTTATCACTAAATCAGGGGGACATGACTATTAGGGAATACATAGATAAGTTTAATCAACTGGCTCGTGTCGATTTAGACTTGGTTAATACAGCTCAGGAGAAGGCCCTACACTTTGCTCTAGGATTAAACGAGCCATTACGTGATTTGGCCCTGTCTCATATACCCTTGGGGGCGACTTTCGAGAGTTTAGTAAATTTGGCCCTACTTCAAGAAGAAGGTAGCAAGGACAAGAAAGAGGTCAAGACGAATGAGTCTCAAGGCAAGAGAGTAGATTCCGGGAAACGGGGCAAGAATAACCACAACCGCAAGGACAAGCCAAGAGGGAATAGGAAATGCAACTTCTGTGGTGAAGTTGGACATGTAGCCAGGGAATGTAGGAAGAAGAAGAGAAAGCGGGGCGAATGCTTTGATTGTGGTGAGTTTGGACATGTCAGCAAGGATTGCCCGAGGAAACAAGGGCAAGGTCAGACTCAGTGTGCAGGACTATCTGGAGGGCGAATTCATCCCCTCAACCCCATCCTTCCAGCTCATGATAGAGGTAGTGTTCCTGTTGAAAATCTTGTTTACATTTTCTGATTTTCCCTGTTCGAACTTTGTTTGATTCTGGCACATCGCATAGTTTTATTTCATCTAATCTAGTTGAAAGTTTTGCACCTAAGTACTAGTGTAGTTGATGATCCCGTATGTGTTTCAAATCCAATTGGGGGTTCAGCCCGTTTGTCTGTGGTCTGAGTGGATTTGAAAATTTCTGTCTTGAGTACAGAATTCTCGTGGGATGTTTACATCCTCGGTTTCAGGGGATATGGGTTGGCTTTGGGCATGGAATGGTTGTCCTATTTTGGAGCCATTCTGGGTTTTTGTATATAGGGTTGTGAGGCTCATGACTCGCCTCAGCCGTACCCTTAGAAATTACTAGCAACCCTAGGGGTCCCGTCAGGTTATGTTATCTTGAATCCCTCAACTCGTCTATCGATAGTTTGCAATCTGTGAGGGTGGTCCGAGAATATCTTGATATCTTGGGAAAAGTAAAGGGGTTACCCCTAGACGTGGGATAGATTTCCGCATTATCTGGTTGGTAATACCAGGCCAGTTTCGTGGCCGGTTAGGCACATGACCTCACGAGATGAGAGTTAAGAAAGTAAGTCAAGGAGTTGCTTGAGAAGAACTTCCTGAGACGAAGCATTTTCGAGTAGGGTGCTCCAGTAGTATTCGTTACTGATGTGGACGGTTTGCCTCACTTGTGTGTTGATCTTCGTGAGAAGAATAGATAACCGTTACCAAGGATCAATGATTTGTTTGATCAGCTTGTAGGAGCATCTGTTTTCTTTTGATCTACCTACCGGATTCCATCAGCTTAGGATGGCTGAGGATGGAATTGACAAGACTGCGTTTAGGACTCTAGATGGGTTTTAGAATGGCTAGTCATGCTATTTGGTTTGACTAATGCACCCGCATATTACGTGATTTAAATGGGTAAGGTGTCTAGGGGGTCCTTGAACAAGTTTGTCAGGGTCGTCGTGGACGATATTTGATCTCCTCAAAAGAACGAGGAAGAGCATGTTAGACATCTCAAGAAGGAGATGGATACGCTTAGAGCCACCAGTGGAAGGTCAAGTCCTCCAAACGTCACTTTGGAGGAAAGAAGTTGGATTTCTTGGGCACATAGTTCCCAAGTAAGGCTTAGCGGTGGATTCCGCTAAAGTGGTTGCGGTTTAAGACCGGAAACCTCTGAGGAGGGCAAATGAAGTAAGAAGCTTTCTCCGTTTGGCTAGTTAGCTAGCATTCCCGGAGCTTAGACTTACTCTTCTGGATCAAGAAGGGGTTTCGCAGGAAGAAGATCCGCAGTTGGTCAAGAACATGGACCAGTCGGTTCGAGGCGAGATGTTAAGTCACCTCACTAGATATATTATAGATGACAAAGGATGACTAAGGCACGACAAGAGATTATGTGTTCCTCGAGTGAAAGACTTGGTAAAGAAGGTTCTTGAAGATGCGCATCACTCGAGGAGGTGGCCGAGTTGGTTTCGGAATACATGTGGTGCCACCAGGTTGAGGCCAAGTCATAGAAGCCCAGTGGGCCATTACCTCCATTGGAAATTTCGCAAGGGAAGTGTGAAAACATCTCGATAGATTATGTGGATAGACTACCTAGATCAAAGAAAAGGGAATACGGGTATGAGGGTCATAATAGATAGACTCACGAAGAGTGCTCATTTCAGAGCGAGAAAACTGCATCATGGTTAACAGCGGTCTACCCTCAAGAAGTTGGCCAGTTTTGAAATAGCCTACAGGAAGCCATGGGTAGGCAACTGAATCTAGGTATGACCTATCACTCATAGGCAGATGGTTCCTTTCGATTTAAGCATGAGTTATAGGAAATCACGTTTATAAGGGGCAATTGGCAACGTGGATTGGTATTTTCAAGAAAAGTTCTGCTGCGTGGAATACTTTATAGTAAGTAGACGAGATCCATGATTTACTAGTGAATTTTGGAGAGCTTGCACGAATCATGAGGTTATAATTATGTTTAAGCCAAGGAATCATGAAGTGGAAGATAGTCAAAGCATAGTGGAGTTAAGCTCAAGGAAACGTGACTAAGAAGAGTGAAGACTAGATACGCGCATCATATCCCTTTTTAAGAGTGCATCCTTGATCCTCGCTTTCCTGTGGAGCTTGCTTGCAAGCTGTCTTTTGCATATATCCTCTCGGTCCCATTCTCGATCTTATTTCTGTTGTAAACTCCATAAGGGGGTTAAGACTCATCGGTTAGTACTATATGTCAAAGTTTGAATGGATTTCTCGTAATCCAAAAAGGAGTTTATCTAGTTATCTAGTTTATCGTGTCTATCTTGTCATGAGAACCTTAGGTAGAAACCCTTTGGATGAAACATGTATTTGAAACATGTTATGTTTGATGGTTGCAAGTGGTTGCAAGTGTTTGCAAGTGGTTGCTCGTGGATGCATTATACACGATTAGGCACTAGATCGGCTCACACACTCCTCATATTGCATGTGCATGAGTGTTTATGCTTATTCTTGGATGAAATTCGTATGCTATCACATGGATGTTGCATATGGATGTATGATTGAGCACGCATGTAGATATTATACATTATGTTAGGGATTTGCATACATATGGATTCATTTCACTGACATACATATGCATTAAGGAGGTTTACTGTATCAGTAACCGCCTGATTTACATACATATGCATTAAGGAGGTTTACTGTATCAATAACCGCCTGATTTTTGCATTAGATAAGTACATATACACACACTTTTGCATATGTTCATCCAGCATTTAGAATCTTTTAAGGACAATGATTGCTCGTGGATGATGCTTTGAGTAGATGGATGATTGGATGGTAGGATACGTTCTTCCTAACTTGAAGATTTCGGGGACGAAATCCTTTAAGGAGGGGAGAATGTAACAACCCGTATTTTCAATAATCTGTTATAACATAAATTGAGGCAGAATTAAATTATAAAGTGGGAATCAAGGGAAACGGGCTATGCCATTGCGTTCGTCTCGGAAAAATACGCGAAATAGAGTCCGAGTTTTCGAAAATCGGAGTCCGTATGACCCAGTTAAGGCCCATTGAAGTTTGCAGAAAATTACTAAGTAAAAATCAGATTCAAATTTGAAGAATTGGGCCAACTGGGCCAAGGCGGGAAAATTCCCGCCAGGGGCCCCATGTCGACAGGCCTGTCGACAGGGTCCCCAGGGAGTCGACTGCCCTGTCGACAGCCCTGTCGACAGGGGGTAGCCAGGCAGATTAGCCTGGCGCACCTCTTTGGCTTGGGCTTGGTTTGGGCTTGGTTGTGTGGTCTGGTTCTAGAGGGTTCCTAAATCTGACGGGCCAAAATTCACCTAGGGTTAATCCTATGGTCTAAATCACTCTAATCTTCTATAAATAAGCTCCTAATCCTACCCTAAAGCCTCATTAATCATTCTTGCAACCAAACTATGCCAAAATCTAAACTCTCATGGCCTCCACCTAAAACCCTAGCCTCCAATCTCTTCATTAATAATTCCTAAGTAATTTTCCATGCATACAAGCATATTTAGGCTTGTATGATCCTCCTTAGCTTGCATTAAAGGCTTGTTTTTCAATTGGCATCATAAAGGAGGAGTCTTGATCAAGTTTGCTTGCATTTGGGGGTCTTAATTAGTTGCATAAGGGGGTTTCTTGCATTTGTTAAACTCATTTGAGTCCGCATAAGCATTGTAAGCCCTCTTACCCTCACTTTACAAACTCTAAAGTTATCATGTGGTGATTATTGAGATTTGTACATGTTTTATGGATTATGCATGTTTATGCAAGTTTGCTAAGCCTTGATTTACAAGTTAAATGAGTTATGCATGTTTATGCAAGTTTGCTAAGTCATGATTTGTATGATTATTGAGATTTGTACATGTTTTATGGATTATGCATGTTTATGCAAGATTGCTAAGCCTTGATTTGCAAGTTAAATGAGTTATGCATGTTTATGCATGTTTGCTAAGCCATGATTTACAAGTTAAATGAGTTATGCATGTTTATGCATGTTTGCTAAGTCATGATTTACAAGATAATTGAGTTATGCATGTTTATGCATGTTTGTTAAGTCATGATTTACAAGTTAATTGGGTCATGCATGTTTATGCAAGTTTACTAAGCCATGATTTGCAAGTTCATTTAGTTATGCATACTTATGCAAGTTTAAAAGGACAAGTTGTGCATGTTTTGACAAGTTGTGCATGTTTTGACAAGTTGTGCATGTTTGACAAGTTATGCATACTTATGCAAGTTTAAAAAAGACAAGTTGGGCATGTTTGACAAGTTATGCATACTTATGCAAGTTTAAGATGACAAGTTGTGCATGTTTTGACAAGTTGTGCAAGTTTGACAAGTTATGCATACTTATGCAAGTTTAAGATGACAAGTTGTGCATGTTTTGACAAGTGGTGCATGTTTTATGGTAATACGCAAGATCACTATGCTAAGTTGTGCAAGTCTAACATGTTATGCATGATTGTTGTGCAAGTTTATCATATATGTTGTGCCAAGTTCCCTCTCCCTATCCTTTATGCGTTACTACGAATATGTAAGCGATAGAATGACGATGGGGGTTTTGGGGTAAACTTAAAATACATAAAAATATAAGATTGGGAATTTACCTATTAAGTTAGGTCTACCCCTTGGGAATTTACCTATTAAGTTAGGTCTACCCAAGTGATTGTTTGACTTGTGATTATGTTTTGAAATAAAGTGGACATGACACTTAGAAAACATAAGTGTGGCCAACTCGAGGTTGGGTTGAGTTTGTAGCGTAATTCTACCCGGAACCGACCGGCTTAACTAGTGGCTACAAACAATAGGACCCAATGTGAGAAGTTGGTCATGGGGTGCCAAGACCCGAGGTTAGACCAAGTTGTGGTGTAAAGCTACCCGGACCCGCCCGGCCTAACTAGTAACCACAACAAGGTCTAATGTGAGAGGTTGAGGTGCATTAAATTAATTAATGCCTCATGATTAGGGTTAAGTCAGGGTCCACTAATACTTAACCAATTTGGGGATTCGAGGGATTAGAATGTGGTTAAGTCGTGAACCATTGGTTACACCTAACTAGTTTAATCCATTTGCGAGCTCAAGGGATTAGAATGGGGTTAAGCCACACTTAGCCAGTTTAATCCAGGATTAGTGAAGGGTTAAATCACACTTAACCCTCTTGGGAAACCCTAGCAACGTGGTCTGTTCTAACAGTAATTCCAGTTTGGTATCATACACAACCCTAGAAGCTAGGCTAGGGCGGGGCACGATTACTGGCAGATGTAAGCGACCAAAGGGCGATGGCCGAGTGGTACAGCGGTGCGGGTTCGGCGGGCTACGGACGTGCACGTAGTCCGATATTGGACAAACTCGAGGCACGGGTACCAGTAGATTAGAGCTGTGCATTATTGCTTAAGTGTCTGGGGTTGACATCTGAGGGCTTGATACACCCAAAAGGGGGACCCAGCACAGTCTAACTACATCCATACGTGGGCCATATGGACACCAACACTTGACGTGTTAGGTTTATAGGGAGCCGATCGACTAGACCGTGGGCTGGACCTTTTATTAAGGTCACTTCATGTTATTGGGCCAAAGCTTGGGCCAAAGGATCAATATCTGTTATGTTGAGTTGTTAGTACACCGTGGTGCAAAAACTTAATCTTGTTTTATGCGACGACACCTCTATCTATCTTGTAGTTAATTTACCATGCCAGTATGTTGTTATCTATGATCATCTCAGTTCCCATCATGATGTTAACTTTATTAGTTTATAGACTGATCGTAGCAGGGCTTACTCAGTCTTTTTGACTGACCCGTTTTGTTTCGCCTCTTTTCTTCCGTTTCCCCCCCCCCCCCCCCCAGGTTCTCAGGGAGGGAATACAAGAGCCTAGCTTGGATCTTAGCTGCTTTCTTGGATAGCTCATGTATGCTTTGGACTTGGGCTTGCTATGGTTTCTTCCACTTTGGGGATAGCTACTTTTATGTTTTCTTTTTCAGTATCAGATGATGTTATCTTATGTACTAGACTTGTTTATTTGGGAAATTGACATTTTGATGTACCAGACTTGTTTTTGAAATGGTTTAAGAATCTTCCGCTGTTTTACTTACTTACTCTGTTTATTTACATATATATATATATATATATGTCATGTCCTACCTTGCTATATCATTATGCATGTTTACCAATAACGCCCCTCCAAAGCTAGTGCATTCCTTTGCGAGTGACCCTGGCGGAGGTGGGGTGTTACACAACATAATGTCAACTTTCCAAATAAACAAGTCTAGATAAAAACAACGTCAACTGAAAAACTGAAATACATAAGTACTATCCCCAAAATAAGTGATAACCATAGCTAGCTTCATGTCAGGACCGTACATGAGCTAAAATCCCACAAGCAAGCGATCAGAAATCCAAGCTAAGCTCCAATATTCCCACCCTGAGAACCTGGGGGGGGGGGGGGGACGGAAGAAAAGAGGCGAAAGAAAAACAGGTTAGTCAAAAAGACTGAGTAAGCCCTAGTACAATCAATGTAAACTGATAAAGTTAACTGCCATGAGAAGCAGGGATGAACATAAGGATAACAACATACTAGCATGATGATTAACTAACAAGGTAGATAAAGGTGTCATCGCATAATCAGGATTAAGGTTTTGCACCACAGGTGTACTAGCAAACTAACATGACTTGAATAAACAAGTATTGATCCCTTGGCCCAAGCTTTGGCCCAATAACATGAAGTGACCCTAATACGAGGTCCAATAACATGAAGTGACCCTAATACGAGGTCCAATAACATAAAGTGACCCTAATACGAGGTCAAATAACATGAAGTGACCCTAATACGAGGTCCAATAACATGAAGTGACCCTAATACGAGGTCCAATAACATGAAGTGACCCTAATACGAGGTCCAATATGAAGTGACCCTAATACGAGGTCCAATAACATGAAGTGACCCTAATACGAGGTCCAATAACATGAAGTGACCCTAATACAAGGTCCAATAACATGAAGTGACCCTAATACGAGGTCCAATAACATGAAGTGACCCTAATACGAGGTCCAACCAAACGGTCTAGTCGATCGGCTCCCCATAAGCCTAACTCGTCACGTGTTGGTGTCTATACGGCCCAAACATAATTGTAGTCAGACTGTGCCGGGTCTCCCGTCGGGTGTATCAAGCCCTAGGGTGTCAACCCCTGGACACCGTAAACATAAGTGCACAGTCTAGATCTACTGGTACCCATGCTTGACTTCTCCAAATACGGACTACGTGCACGACCATAGTCCGTCCGGAACTACATCGGCGTACCACTCTGCCGTCGTTTTTGGTCACTTACCTCAAGTCCAATAATCGTGCCCCCACCCTAGCCTAGTCCCTAGGGTCTTAATGATACAAACTTGGGATTACTGCTGGAGTGGACCCCCATTGCTAGGATTTTCTAGTGGGTTAAGTACGGTTTAACCCTCTTGCTAATCATGGATTAACTTGGTTAAGTGTAACGATGAGTTCACGACTTAACCCTGATTAATCTACCAAGCCCAAATTGGTTAAGTATTAAGTGGACCATGACTTAACCCTAATCATGAGGCATTAATTAATTTAGTGTGCCTTAACCTCTCACATTAGACCTTGTTGTGGTTAGTAGTTAAGCCGGGCGGGTCCGGGTAGCTTTACACCACAACTTGGTCTAACCTCGGGTTCAAGGTACAACATGACCAACTTCTCACATTGGGTCCTATTGTTTGTAGCAACTGGTTAAGCCGGTCGGTTCCGGGTAGGTTTACGCTACAAACTCAACCCAACCTCGAGTTGGTCACACATATATTTTCTAAGTGTCATGTCCATCATGTTTCCAAAACATATTACAAGTTTTCAAGCATCTGGGTAGACCTAACTTAATAGGTAAATTCCCAATGGGTAGACCTAACTTAATAGGTAAATTCCCAATCTTATGTTTTTATGTCTTTTAAGTTTACCCAACCCCAAACGCAATCCCATTGCTTACATAATCGCAATAGCGCATAAAGGATAGAAAGAGGGAACTTGGCATAAAGATGACAAATGGTGTTGAAGCCACAAGTTTAACATGGTGGCATATGAAATGTACATATGTTCATATACTTTCATATTACATTTTTAGGCCTCAAAAGCATGCATAAAACCAAACTTAGCATATTGGCGATACATGGTGATAAATGACATGTAGAAATGGCCATAAGTTCGCATTTAGCCTCACATGCAAGTTATCATAAGAGATATGATAACTTACATGTTGCCAAAATGCAACCTTTAGCATAAAGCTTGAAGCTTTATGTTCATATACTCAAGGTAAGCTTGCATAACATGATAACATGAGTAAAATGATCAACCCAAACTTGCATAACATAACTTGCATATCATATGACAAACTTGCATATCAAACTTGCATAACATAACATGATAAACTTGCATATCATAACATGACAAACTTGCATAACATAACATGATAAACTTGCATATCATAACATGGCAAACTTGCATATCATAACATGGCAAACTTGCATATCATAACATGGCATACTTGCATAACATAACATGATAAACTTGCATATCATAACATGGCAAACTTGCATAACATAACATGGCAAACTTGCATATCATAACATGGCAAACTTGCATAACATAACATGGCAAACTTGCATATCATAATATATCAAACTTGCATAACATACATGGTAAACTTGCATATCATGGCAAACTTGCATATCATAATGATCAACCAAACTTGCATCATTCATTTAACTTTAGAGTTTAAATATGAAAGTAGAAAAGGGCTTACAAATTCTTATGAAGACACAAATATATTAATAGATTGAGCCAAGCCCTTATGAAATCAAATAAACCCAATATGAAAGCTCCAAATCAATAAAAACCCTTGCTTTATGATGTAAATATGGAAACTTGACTTGAATGCAAGCTAATGACACTCATACAAGCTTGAAAACACTTGTATGCATGGAAAATCTCTCATAGAAATGACTTAGGAATTTTATGAAGAGAGTGGAGGCCATGAGAGGAATGATTTTGCCATAGTTTAGTTACTTGAATGAATAATGATGATTTAGGGTTAGGTTAGGGGCTTATTTATAGAGATTAGGATTAGTTTCAACCTTAGGATTAAACCTTAATTCCAATCTCAGCCCTTAAAACCGAATCTGGCCCCAAACCCTAACCAAAACCCCAAAATGGTGCACCAGGCAAAACTGCCCGGCTGAACCAAGTCGACAGCCAAGTCGACAGGGCTGTCGACTTGGGTCCAACCAAGTCGACTGCCAAGTCGACAAGCCTGTCGACTTGGTTGGCTTGGCGGGAAATTTCCCGCCTAGCCTTCCAGGCCCGAAATTCGAAATTTGAACTTGAAATTCAAATCTGTTTTGAACTTGAAATTTTCTGAAAACTTCATGGGGCCTTAATCGGGTCATACAGACTCCGATTTTCGAAAACTCGGACTCTATTTCGCGTATTTTTCCGAGACGAACGCAATGGCATAGCCCGTTTCCCTTGATTCAGATTTTAGAATTAAATTCTGCCTCGATTTACGTTATAACAGGTTATTGAAAATACGGGTTGTTACACCATGAATGTGAGCAGTGAGGAGATTCTAATACTCTGGACGGGCTCCTGCTACGAATTTCTCGTTTTTCTTCAAAGGAGTGTCAATCAGACCAGGGCCGAACTTGGATAGTTCATTGAACTTCCTTTCATAATCAGAGAATGTCACGGTTCCCTGCTTAAGGTCCATGAAACTACGGTACAACTGAGACTTTCCAGCTTCTGGCATCCACTTAGTCGCGAATGCCTCCCTAAAGATTTGTAGGCACGATTAGATAAATTCTAAAGATAAACATTTCGAATATGAATTCCAATAGATTTTACCTAAACAACTCCCAAGTGATGTTCTCATCAAGAGTATGAGCTGTGACAGTTTCCTACCAATCACGAGCTGATTCGTCCAACTGCCAAATAGCTAATTGGCGCTTTTGGGCTTCAGTAATCTCCAAGCCAGTAAAGATTCTTTCAATACTCTTAAGCCATTGCTGGGCTTCAATAATTCCTTCTGATCCAATAAATTTGGTGCCGCCTAGTTGAGAAAATTCCTTGCACAAAATAGTGAATCTAACTGGAGGAACTGGAACAACTGGTGCTTCAGGTATGGGACCAAATCCTCTTCCCCTACCTCTAGCATTTCTACCTCTTCCTCGATTCATCCTGAAAAGCCCAGGATAAGATAAGGACAAAATTTGAGAAATTTAAAATGAAGAGAATCCTAATTAAAGAAAATAGGCTAAAGTTTAAAAATAGATTTTGAAAATCGGTTTGATTTTAAACATTTTATACTTTCAAAATACACTCTCTCGGAAATGATCCTCCTCATTCTAAGGTATATCTAACCCTATCTATAATGAGTTCTACCCCCAGGCTAAGGTGTTTCTAAACCTTGGCTATGATACCAACTGTGACAACCCGCCTTTTCTGAATAATCCAAGTTGACAATATAACCACACATGTCCAACTCGAACGATTCAAAACTGACAGATAATCAATGTAGGGTGTATAATAGAATCAGATCATAGAATCACATATACAGAATAACACAGAATCTCACAACGGAAATGCAATAATATACATAAGCAGTTCATGAAGCTACTTAAACAGTTACAATTTAATTATACAATATAGCGACTCATAAAGTTCGCAAATACAAGCCAAACGGAAATAGGAACTAATACTGGATAGGATGGAGTCTTCGACGAGGTCTTTGGCTCCAGATAAAGTGCTCCTCGAGAACACTGCAATACTCAGTCTGACCCGAGCGAAATGAGAAAAACACAAAACACTCGAGTCAGGTCTAAACATTCTAATGTGATTAGATGTAACTCAAATGCAAATAACTCAAGAGATGTTACGGTATTTTCCACCTCTTAAGGATCTGTTAAACTATCTATATATAGTATGATACGCTGTTATATGTAATGTCTATCAGTAATATAAAATATTTAAAATAGCGTTAAGGCTTTACATTGATCCCCCTTAACATGTTTTTAAACAGTGTGGTCTATGCAGGTCCTGTAACACAACCAGTAGAACGTCGGTAGCCAGTGAGTCCCCTATAGGCACATGTTAAATAGAAACTCGTAATGGTCACACATAAGGATAAAACGTATGACAAGGCACGTGAGGCAATGTCCAAGGTAGGATACTACCAGTTTGCCTGATCCGGACTGGTGGTAACCCCTAACGGCCCACCGCAACACAACACTTCTAAAATCAAGGGTGATCACCAAATAACAAAAAAATAGAATACACGAAGAAGTGTGTCTGCAAGAGGTAGCTAGCCTCAATGGTCTGGCACGGCTCCTGTTTTAGTCATTTCAAATTTGACAAAAGTGTCTGTCATCCATTATCGTTCACTTTCTTCAATCCAATAAACGTACAACAAGAACAATCACTTCACGAACATAGTTAACAAAGTGGATCCAGTATCGACAGAGAATGTGTCCATAACTGGCTCTGGTCTCTTTGACAACTAACGTCATTCAATTTATTTTTCCTTGATTAATTTCGAATAGATCAAAGCATAATTTGTATTTCAACTTCTTATTTAAAATTGAACTATCAAATATTCCAATTTGAAATATTAACAACATTTTTATCCTTTGCACTTGTAAACTTAAATTTGTGTCTAATTCCAAAGTTCCAAATCAATAAATCAAGGTTGTATTTTTCTTTTATAAAATTTACAATTTCCAACTATTGAATACTTCACTCAAATTTCAAAATTATACTTCATTTAACTAAATTGTTTTCTTCAACTAAATTTGTATCTAAATTTACAATTTTGAGATGTATTTCCTTAAATATTTAGGCTAACGTTTTTTTCTAATAAGAGGTTCAACAATGGTTATTTCAATAAGTTCAAATAAAATTTAAATCACTTAATATTCTATTCATCAATTTAAATCAATTTTTTTTATGTATATAATTTAAACCAAAGTTTAATCATCGAAATTTGAAAATATTCTATAATTTTTAAAAATGGGAATTTAAAATTTGAAATACGTATAATGAAATGTTGAAGTTGTGAAAATTTCGTCGAAAAAATTGAATGTCGTCGATCGTGCAATTTTGAGTGCAAAGGTGCGCATAACAGTTCGATTTTTAGCGATTTTAAAATCTCTTCAAAACAAGTTCGGACAAACATGAAAAATATTCTAGCCGTTGACAGTAATCCAACGGTGAAATTTGTTTCGCAAAAATCGGACGTTTTGACCTCCGTTTCACATTCACATTTTTACGTCAAAGGGGTCCGTAACGCGTTTTTGAATGGAGCATGCAGACACTGCAAATTATATACCGTTTTGTCCGTCTCGTCGCGCTGATTACCGAAATATACTCACTTGTCAGTTTTGGTACTCGGTTCGCGCTGAAACTGTGAAAAAGCTTGCACAGTTCATTTTTGAAACAGAGCCATTTGAGTTCGATGTGTCCCTTTTACGATTTTACATATTTTTCTAAATATTTTGGGTCTGCAAAAGACGTATTTTTATTTTATTAACCTACTTAATTTTTCTTTTTTCTCAATATAGTGACATGATTCATTTTTAAAGCCATGCACCATTTCAAAACATAGTGAATGGAACATACGTTAAAGCATTCCCAATTTGTTTTCCAGCGCATGTCTACAAATACATCATACGTAAACTCACATAATAGGTGACACACACAAATATATATGTACACTCACTCACTGACGGACTCACACATGTATGGAATACACACATACTGCACGTATATACATATTTATACACACACTTACATATACAGTCACAGCACAAAACACACACTCAAATGTGTCCATCCCCATGTATATATTTTTTGTGAATGAAAAAGATAGTGAGCGCAAATGAAAAAAAAGGAAAAATGAATGCTAGCAACATATGTGTTGCACTCCATTTTTGTGAAGAAGGAACCAAGAACAGAGTAGAAAATGTGTTTTACAGAGCTAGCAAAGAGAAGTAAAAATGTGAAGAAGAATGAATTGGCTTCTTCCCATGCGTTCACTACTTTGCATTTTCCCCTCATGCTTGCGCTTTTTTTTGTGTTGCCAAGGACAAGAAATTAAATTTGCCATTTCCTTTATTCATGCGAATGCATGTATCCTTTCTCAAGCAACAAAAATAACAAAAGGACTTTTTACGTACTTAGGCTTGTTTCAGAATTGTATTACATGATTAGCCATGTTTCAAAAATAATTACAAATATAGACCTGTTTTGTCAGGGGAGCGACATGGGCGAGTTTTCAAAACTCGCCTTTGGGCGCGTTTTCAAATCGCGCTAGTGTATTTTGGGTACTTTCAAAACTTTATATATACTCGTCGTCTTCTCATAATCCGTTGTCGTTGTATGTTTCTGAAGTTTAGTTTGAATTATTATTTGTGTGTTTGTAGGAGTTGGAAGATCAACACGAAGCATTGTATGTATGTGTTTTTCTAATGAATTATTTTATGCTTTTGAAGTTTGAATTAAAGCTTTGTATTTTGCTGGTTTGTACAGTGTACATTATGACATAAATAAGAATTGACAACTCGCTGACACGGGTACAGTTTGTACAATGTACAGTGTACAGTGTACAGTGTTTTGCTGGTTTGACTAGACACGGGTAAATTGGTCCATTGTGATAATGCCATTGTGATAAAGCTCTTCCAATTCTGACGCATGGCTTGTTTTGTGTGATCAGTACGAGCAAAGGACAATTGATTATGATTCTGCTTTATTTTGAATTGGATGACATGATTAAAGCTCTGTTAAATCTAACTTGACAACGACCGCACACTGAGTTGAATAAAGTTGATTTAATGGTGACGTTGCTTAGTTGGTTTCCCTATTTCATAGCTCTTCAGCACATTATTTCTCATACACTTCAATCTTGTCTTCAAAGAACTTCAAGAAAAATAAACATAGTCAACAATGGCGTCTCCTTTTATTACTGCACTTATCTACTACGACGGTGAATTGGTCGTGGATGGGCAACAAATTGGAAGTTATGTGGGAGGATTCTGCAAACCAGGGAGCGTTCGATGGGGTTGCACACTTGGTGCTTTGAAAGACATAGTTTTCCAAGCAACCAGAATTAACCTTCTCGAATATGATATCGAGTTGTCGGTCAACTGGCCTACTGAATCAGGGTCGAGAGCCGTAACACTTTCAGATGATGAAGATGTACAAGTACTGTTTTCCACTTTTAAGAAATCATTTGAGTTGTTTGTTGGAAAAACAGCAAAAGAAATTGTGGAAGAAATAATCACACCGCCTATAGTAAGTAGCGGTTTCAGATTTTTTACAGAAATGTTGCAAACTCATGATCCATCAATCAACTTTAGTTCTCCTTTATAAACCAATCCGTATTGTCCACCAAATGAGGCTAAGCAACAACAACAACAACAAGAAGAACAATAGACTGATCAGTCAGAATTGTTAGATATGAGCCAAAGGTATGTGTTCTACATCAAGTTAGTTTTATAATTACTCATTGAAATGTTAGATCTAACTGAAATGCATTTATTAATAGATTGACTGTAGAAGCCGAAGAATGGGGTGTAGGACCTTCACAACAGGCCGAACATATTGACAACATGGAGGTTGCCATGACAACAGTTGATGATACATGCTGGACCGGAGTCAGCAATGAACCGTTGAACTATGACTATGATACAAACACAGTAGATACCGAAAAAGATGGTGATGAGCCTCAAATGGAAGTACCCATGGACGACGATCTCTGCACGGCGCAAATGATGGCCAGATCCGTAGTGGCTAATTTAGAGTTTTCTGGTGAAAAAATCTCGGCTTGCTGCGTACAAAATGGTTTTGCTGTTGGGATGGTATTCCGAAGCAAGGAAGAGTTTCTCCACCAACTTACAGAATGGTCTATTCTGCACGATGTTTCATACAAGCCAATCAAGTCGAATAAAGTAATATATACCGCTGTATGTAATGTTGATGGTACTTGTCCATGGCGAATACATGCTATAGTGTCGAAGAAATCACAAAACGGATTGTGGGAAATTCGAAAGTTGCCTCATGAACATAACTGTGTCAACCCTACGATTAATTCAAACCACAAGCAAGCCACTTCTGCGTTTCTTGTATCCAAAATCATGGCTTTTGTGAAGGCCAACTTGGATATCTCAGCTGGGACGGTGCAAGTGCTTGTCGACGAGCACCTTTTCATCAAAATCAGTTACATGAAAGCTTGGCGAACGTTGAATAAAGATTTAGAAAAAGTATACGGTGACTGGGCCGAATCGTATTTGTACTTGCCTCAGTATTTTGAGGAAAATAAAAGACGCAATCCAGGTTCAGTAGGACATATAGTACACGATGAGTATAGGGTATTTCATCGTGCTTTTTGGGCATTTGGTCCTTCCATTGCAGGTTTTGTACACTGTCGTCCAGTGCTCTCTATTGACGGGACTCATTTGTACGATAAGTACAAAGGAATACTGCTTGTTTCTACCACTATAGATGCGGATGACTGCCTTTACCCATTAGCTTATGGGGTGGTCGAGTCCGAATCATATGATAGTTGGGCCTGGTTCTTTTCATGCATGCGTGAGTTCATTTATAGCGTACAAAATCGACACATTACATTTATATCTGATAGAATGAAAGGGATTCCAAGCGCTTTGCAGGATAAATGGCATCAACCGCACAAACATAGGTTCTGTGCAAGACATCTTAAAGCAAATATTCAAGCTGCAGGTCATCGAGACAAGCGACTTGTAGGCTTGTTTTACGCTACTGCATGTGCTTCAGAAGTGATTGAATACAATAAACTTAGAGAAGAGATCAAGACAACTAAGCCGGAGGCGCATAACTGGATTGAACGAAGCCTAGGAAATTGCGAAGAAAACTGGGCTCTTTGCAAAGATGACGGCGGCCGCTTCCATATTATGACGACCAACGCATCTGAAAGTTTTAATGGCGTACTAAAAGGTGCCAGATCCTTGCCTATAAAGGCGTTGGTTGCAAGAACGTTCTTTCGATCAGTTGAGTATTTCTATAAGAGACGAGAAAAAGTGGAGGGTCTGAATTTGAAACTTACTCCAAAATGGGAAGCTAAAATTGAAGCTCGTGCTATTAATGCACGGCGTTGTAGGCTTGTTCGATTTGGTCGATATAAATGGCAAGTGATTAAAAATTACGGCGATGAATATGATGTTGTGATCGACGGTTCTGATGTCACATGTACGTGCAGAATCCCACTTCTGCAGAAGATACCATGTGCTCATGTGATGGCAGCTTGTTCAGCCCAGGGTTTTGGTAGTAATACAGCACATCACGATTTTGCTTCTTAATGGTACTCCGTCAAAAGTTATAGAGCTACATACGACCCAGAGTTTAATCCTGTACACGATAAGAAATCCTGGGACCCATACAACGGTCCACGAATACTGCCTCCAACTATCAAAAGACTAGCTGGACGACCCAAATCAATGAGGTTCAAAAATGTTATGGACGAGCATCAACCACCCAAAACAAACAGGTGCAGCAAATGTGGATCGCTGGGCCATAACAGAAAGCGGTGTACTTCAGCAGCCTAAACTTGAGATGTATGTTTGTTGATGCGATGTCAGTGTGTTGCATTTCGTGTATCTGTATTTGTTATGTTTCGAACTTATCTATCCTTAACCGGACTATGTGTCTCTCTTGTATTTGAATATTAGAATTTGGTATTTGTTTTACATTGTTTGGTTAAGCTATATATACTAATTAAAAGTTGTGGTAGTTCGAAGTTTAACGTTTACATCTACATTCGAATATATAGGAATCGTTATACGTCGGTTTTCATTGAAACACAAAACGTTTGAATCTATAGAACTATATTTCAGTAATGAAACAGAAAAATGGGAATTTCATATTATAAAATTCGAGTTATGTCCAAATCGAATTTCAAGAAAGTCGTTATGGAGTTCAAAACAAAAGTGTACAGGCGAGTTTCCAAATCGTGCCTTTGGGCGAGGTTCCAAAACGCGCCTTCGTTAATACAAAATAGGTCTATTTCTGTAATTACTTTCAAAACAGGTCTATTTGCGTTATACAATTCTTAAACAGGTCTAACATGGTAAAAAGTCCATAACAAAACATTGGTGCAGGAAAGAAGAAATAGAAAGAACAGAGGGTGAAGAAAGGAAGTATGTTTCCATTTTTTGTGTCCATGCATGTGGCAAAGTAACAGGAGAAAATATGGAAAACCAAAAATGAATGAATGAAGTATATGTTTCCATTGTCAGAGAAGGAAAACACTCCATGCGTGTTTCTTCCTGGCATGAAAAATAAATAAATTGAAAGTGGCCATTGTTTTTATTTATTTTTATTTTTATTTTTATTTTTACTTTTATGTAAGCATGCACTACATATACTCATACACTTCACTTCATACATGCACACAAATAACATATTCTTAACACAAGTATATAGGTAATGCACACACAGTGACTCATATAACATAAACATATATATTTTAACACACACGCATGCATAACACATTAGAGAAGTTTAGACATGAGTAACGACTCACCTTCGGTTCCGAGAGCTAAGTGATGACGATGAGATGTTGTCGATAAGAGAGCGCGGAGCAAGAGAGGGATGGAGCGGCTTCAGCAAGAGGAGAGAAAGCGTAGAGCAAGAGGATGGAGGGCTGAGTGCGTGGGCTTTGGGATGAAGAGTGGTGCTGGCGGTTACTTCATGCATGCATTTTCTTGGTCTGTTATTCTCTTTTGATATTTTTCTTTGTTTTTTTTATACAAACAAAGTTTTTCAGAAGGAAGAAAAATAGTTAGGGAGAAGAGACAATGAAAAGAAGGGAGAGAGAGCGAAGAGGTTTGGGCTGCCATATATAAGTATATAATAGTGGTAGGTGAATTCTTGTATTCATTTGCAAATAACATGCCTGCACCACTCCTCATTTAATGCAAGAAGAAAATTTTGGTCTTCGTTCACTTCTCATTTAATGCTAAGTTCTCTCCTACACTATTATTGGATTTTTGAGAAGATATTTTTTTCTTGTTTGTTTGTAAACAATCTTAGTAGGTCACGCACATTAATTTCAGTCTGATTGTTGATGTTGCACTTCTTTACAGGGTCACCTGTATGAAAATTACTGTCTATCCATTTGTCTTTACGGACACCAAAATACCAGTTTAAATATACCATTGGAATCAGGACGTCGTGACGAACACAACGGCACACAGTTATCAGTGATTTGAATGTTTTATAAAAATTCTATTTTTATTTTTAATTTCACTTGGTTTAATGAACGGTCATTTAAATTTATTCAGTTTAAATTTATCAGAATTACACGGAACGAACTTATAACGTTTTGATTACAAAGTTAATTTCAAATACTTTTCATACATATATTTTATTTTTATCAATAAACATTGAATATATTCATTCTAATAACTAAATTTAATCGTTTTATTTTATTTGTTTGTTTATTTCTTGGAATTTATTGTTAAATAATTTTTTTTTCCGATTTGAAAACTCAGGTCGTTACAGATCTCAATTTTACTCAACTACTCGTTTCATCTCAACGACTTTGATCCTTCGAAATTTAATCAGCAAACCATGTTGCGCGATTTTTATCAAATCTGCTTCTTCAAAAAGTTTAGCCAGTGAGAATGATAAGCTCAAGCATGACAACGAGAATCACTTGCGTGTTTTGGAATTAGTGATGGCTGAGAAAAAACTGGTAATAATACTCATTAACCCTTTCGCCCTTTTTATTGAATTATACTGTAATAATGTTTATCTTTTACTTCATGTTCTGAATTCAAATTCTGATTTATAAATTGGAACAGTACATGCTTGTTTTTTGGCATTTCAAAAAAAATCCCTAGATTGCTTCTCCAATAGCCATTCCTTCAGCTCAACAAGAATAAAAGAAGCTCGATTTTAGATCTTATCGTCTACTGCTTTAGATTAACGTTGCCAATACAGATCGTTCTTGAACGGTAAACTGTTTCTTTACCGTGCATGCATTATATTTTTGTTGTGATAAAATTAAAAAGATTAGAATGTCCCTTGAGTAAAACATAAGCGTGTGCGTATGAAGAATGACTTATGTATGTAAGCATAAAAAAAGTGCTGATATTTTATACTCTTTCCTTCTTCATTATCGTTTACTATATTATGTTTTGGTATAAGGCTTAAAATGTTCTTTGAGTATAAATTATAAACCATATGCAAATTAGTTTTGTTCACATCTGAGCTCGGTAGAAATTAAAGGGAAGTATATGCTATATATCAATCCTGTTAGAGAATATAACAGATATATCCCAGTAAACTTGGCAAAACTTTGTATGAAAAAGATGGAAAAAAATGAACTTTCAGTGCTAATAATCGGATGTCATAAGGATCAAACAGCTTACACATTAAGCCATTATTCACACTTGAGACAAAGGGAAAGTGATGGGAGAGGAATCATACCACTCCACACTTTGATCTATATTAAGTTATTAGCAGGCCATATCAACAATGTAACTAAAAGTTCAGTATAAGTACATGAATATATTTACCTAAAACTGATGATATTATGCTGCAAGGATTGATTCTTTTGGTGTGAAATGTGATGCGGGCAAATTAATGTATTTACCAGAAAATAAAATTTGTGGCTATACCTCTGTGTTATTTCATATAATTGCTAATGGCAGTAATTTTTTTTAATCTACTAAAGGTCATGGTAGACATAGATTCGCCTAGCCCAAGCAATCAACCTGAAAGGGAGTACTTGTACTGGTGAGAATAATGGTTCTTTAAATCTTCAATCACCTTAGTCTGTTTACACTATATTAATATATCTAATACAATATTTGACCCAAACGGTATTCGAATACATATTATGTAAACATATTATCATGAATTCGTGTTTTTCTTTTCTTTTAAAGGATTAAACTAACAGACACTGAATAAATACTAAATAAATTATTAATTAAGGTGATTGTTTAGCAAAATATTTCATCCATATTTCAGAAATTGTTATGATAAAATCTGAATAAAAAGCAAAAAAAAAAATACTAACTTTTTTAAATCATTTGAGACCCACACTCCAACTGGCAAAGTCAATAATAATACGTTGATAGATAATTTCACAATATCCTTTCAAAAGAAAAAATATACAGAAAACTGTTTGCATTTTAACATAATCGGAGACCAGTTTGTTGATGCATATATAAGATGAGACCAACCTCACATGGTTTATATAAGACTTTATGAATGTGGGGAAGAAACAGTCTCAGTATAGTATATGATTTTATCTTTATGCTAGTGTCTGATCAAACTTTCCAGGCAGCATACATCCATTACATGTGATAATTTTTCATAACTAAGTTAACATTACCGTTCAGAGAGAACTTGTTGAAAAGATGGTAGAAGTTATAAGCATCCTAAAATGTCATAGCAAAAGAAAATTTTGAATTAACAAAAAATATGATGAAGTGACGGAACACTATATATGAAATAACCATAACCTTTTTTTGCAGCAGCACCAGAACCTTTTTGTTTTTTGTTTGCTTCTTCTGTTTCCATTGTAAATGGCTGTAGGTTAGCTCTTGGCTTGTTCTTTTCCCTTTCAATTTTTATGGATCATCAAATCTATGATCTGTTTTATTTTTACTTAATTTCACTCTATGGACACAATTTTATTGTTATTGTTTATATTCTAATAAAATCATTAGTGTTCTGCTATACTATGTATGCATGTATATACATGTTATAAATTTGGTTATAAATATTATGATATTATCTATTGTGAGTGCTCTCCCATGGGTTTCTCTTCCGTGCATTTTTGTTTCCATATTTTGGGACTTTCCAATTGATCTTGTTCATGGTTCATTACAGAACTCAACTCAGTGGCCGACTGTTGATCCCTTTAGCTCACATGGCACTGGCGTAGAACATCTAGGTGGTAGATATCAGAGCTTAGTAAATGGATACAACTTAACTGATGTTGTTATAACAGGTAAAAAGTTATTACTCACTTTTTTCTTCAAAATTATAATATAATTTTTGTAAGCAGGTGTTTGACTTATGGTCCACTGGCTGTGTGATGACTGAGTTCTTACCTGGCAAGGTTATTTAGGATACAGTCTTTGTGACTACATGTAACTGCAATTCGTTAGACCTTTCTCTTCTCCCTAATGCAGTTTTCTTTTGTCATGTAGTCTGTTTTTCCTGGTGAGAGTGGAGTTGATCAGCTTTTTGAAATAATTAAGGTGATGATCAATAAATAACTATTTCAGTTTATGGTGTATGTTTAAAAGATGGCCAGGTGTTGAATAATGTCAGTACAACTATATGATGGAATAATAGCTCATGGGAACACCAACGAGAGAAAATATTAGGTGGATGAACCCAAACTATACCGAGTTCAAAATTCTTCAAATAAAGGCTTATCCATGGCATAAGGTAATTTGCATCCTATTCTGTGATGCGCCTAGTTACATGAGTTAGTATGAAATTATTGGTTTCTAGTTTCTATATCACTATGTTAAGGAATTTAGGCACCATTTCGTTTTGAAATGAATTTTGACTTTTATGTTTTTAGTTTGTATTAGAAGAATGGCTAAGGACAAGAGGCTGCAAGGTAATTTACTTTTGTTTTTTTGTTAAGAAAGCATCATAGATTTGTTGAAAAAAGTCAGTCAAAATAGTTAGATTTTGAAGTGTTGTACATTAATGGGTTGCAAGGAAGCACATAAGGTGTTGTCGACTCTAAGCTTTTATTTGATGTAGAGCTCGCTGGAATTACATACATATTCCCAGATAGGCATGCACATGTTTATGATCAACAACAAATTTGGAGCATGTTCATGATCAACAACAAACTTGGAGCATGAACTGAAGATTTGCTCTGGTGTACCGATGATATTTATTTTCTTGTTATAGTATATGTATGATAGAGTAGAAATATGATAAGAAAATGCTTAATTTGGAAAAAATGTGTTGTGTGAATGGTGTATGAAAATTGTACAGATTTTTGTTGTAATTGTTTGTACTATTAAAACAGTTTAATAAAATTTTTATTTGTTTATTTCATTTTGTGATATACACAATTACTAAAATGAATACATTTAATATGTAATATCTATAAGCTGTAATTTTTTTTATTAGATTAGTGGATCTATTACAATAGGCATATACTGTTGCAAAATGATCTGTTGCAACAACAAAAGCCTGTTGCAACAGCAAAAGCCTGTTGCAAAAAAGTTTACTACAACATCTTATTGCAACAGGCAAAAAATGTTGCGGACTTTTTGCAACTTCGGCTATACCAACAGGCGCAGTCCCGTTGCAAAAGGTCTACTGCAACATATATCGCCTATTGCGAAAAGTGTTTTTTGTTGTAGTGCTCAAACACAGCGCACCAGTCAGCTCCTCCGGTGGTTTTATCCTCGTCGCTGCTAGTACTGCTGTTGAACCGCAGTTCGCCCGTCAAGATCGCATCTTTCCAGTGAGATTTCGTGACCCACACCACTTCGAATTTCCTCACAACAGGTCATCGTATGAATCTCATCGTGCTTTAGAACTTTCTTCTTTAATTATTGGTGAATAATGGTGTGGATCGAGAGGTTATGGGTTTGCATAATTCGAATGGGTTTACTGCCAATTTTGTTTAACTATGCAAATCTTGAATGCAGTGGTTCTGCATATATAGTGTGAACAGCTTGGCACTCAAGGAAATGTGATTGTTTGGTCACCAAGTAATTGGTTTGGGAATCACGACATGGGGTTGTAGACAGGGTGTAGATGTTCATAGCTGTGTCATGAATATGCATGTGCAAATTTCCAGAGAAAAGATAGGAGCAAGTGTAGTGTTTAGGGTAGTTGTGCTGTGTTGTCTTCTCCAATAGGGTGTGTGCTACTGGAAAGCTAGTTTTAGGCTTGTTGTTTGGTACATGTAGACCATTTGCAGAGTGCCGTAGTCTGACCATTTTGCCAAAGTAAGTAACCATAGGGTATAGTATGGGCTTGCGTCACTCTGTAAATGTGTGTATGATTTATCTAAGGCAAAGATTTTTTAAAGAAGAAGTTGTCCCTTCCTTAATTCTATTTTCTTTTCTTCTCTACTGTATTTGATATTGAATATGGTACTTTCTTTTTATTTTTCACGTTGGATTGTCGATCTGCTTTGCAACAGATATACAGTTGTGTTTTCTTTTCTTTTTTCTTTTTTTCATTGTTGTTATGGAATGTGGTGTACATGTCATATTAAAGTAATAATTTGTCTTGGCCAAAAATATTGTACTGCAGTACATGCATGTGAATAACAATTCCTACCTTATTTAAATTCCCTTTTCTCCTGTATTTGATTTGCTCTGGTAACTTTACCATTGAATGAATTTGGTTTATTTTCCCTTCTTCTACTTTATTTGCTTTGGTACGGTACTTTGTTTTTTAATGGTTCACGGTACATTGCTTTTTATTGTATTTGCTGTGATACCTTGCTATGGTATTGAATGAGTTGGAATTTTTATTTGATGCTGTAAATGTACACTTTTGCTTCAATGGAAAAAAATCCTTCATGTTTGACTATCATGATTCATCTCCTTTATATATACTGCATTGTCTCTCTGATTTGTTATGCGTAGCTTGGGAATTTTCACTTTTGGGTGCGTTTTTTACAGGTCTCTATTAAGTTTCAAAATAGATAAAAATCCCGGTGATAAAAACAATATAAAATACATCCCTATTTTTGAAATTCCACTAAAAACATTCCAACTCTACCCTTGCGCAATTAAAAAACATTCCAACTTTGATTTGTCATCATTTAATCATTCAAAACATACCTTTAATCTCGCTCAAAACACTATTTCCATGATTCTGCAAAACCATCAATAAAAAAATCGCTGTTGAACTTTTCAATTTTTTTTTAAAATGCGTTGAACACTCAAAAGCCGTTGGTCATAATTTTAATGAAGATCATGTAAATATTCAAAAAAAAAATGCACACTTATATGCAAAAATGATCAGTAGTAGTTTCCTAATAAGCATATTTACAGTTTAATATTTTGCAGGTACTACTTGTTTCTTACAGTGTAGACATGCAAAATTTTTTGTACAAATGAGGCAAATGAACGTTCAAAAAAACTGCATACATTTATTCAGATATAACAAATATTTGCATACATTTCAGCTTGAATAAATGACTGGTAAGTAAAAACAAATTTACAACAAAATACTGAATTGATTGTATTACATCACGTAAATGTTTACAACAAATGGTAAAAGTTTACAACAAATGTAACGGAACTAATGTAGCAGAACTAATGGTCTTTTGAAGAACAAGTTCTTTTGTTATGGCCCAGCTTACTCCACAAACCACTTCTAGTACTCCTTGTAAAATCACCTGCAGATTTTAATTTTTTGATGAAAATGTACGACCAGGCATTCATGTACCTTTCGAAGGAGATATAATAGCAATAGCAACAGAACTATAAAAAAAAAGACGAATATAACAGCTACCATTCCCAAGCTTCAACAACATTAATACAACAATAATCGCAGGAACATGCAATTTTTTAAATGAATGATCGATCAAATTAGATTAATATAAATATATGCGTAAAATTCAACAAAATAACAATAATATCTGCATATTTATATGCGTACAATTCAGCAAAATAACAATAATGTTCTAACAATATGTTTTTCTTCGTGTCTGGTAAAAAGTTGCATACAGATATGCATATATTTAGAACATATGCATATTCGTAGGCAAATTTTTAAAAGAAATGTTGAAAATAGATCTTTAAAATATATGCATATTTGTATGCATATATCAAGAATATATGCATACTTATACTCAACTTTTCTTATCACATGCAAACCAAAATGTTCTGACAATAATTTCATGCGTGAATTTGTCGGAAAACATCCAATTTTTTAAAATATATGCATATTTGTATGTATATATCTATAAAATATGCATACTTATACTCAACTTTTCTGAGCACATGCAAACCCAAATGTTTAGCAATAGTTTCATACTTGAATTTGTCGAGAAACATGCAATTTTTTAAATGAATGATCGATCAAATTAGATTGATATAAATATATGCTTAAAATTCAGCAAAATAACAATAATATCTGCATATTTATATGCGTACAATTCAGCAAAATAACAATAATGTTCTAACAATATGTTTTTCTTCGTGTCTGGTAAAAAGTTGCATACAGATATGCATATATTTAGAATACTTGCATATTCGTAGCCAAATTTTTAAAAGAAATGTTGAAAATAGATCTTTAAAATATATGCATATTTGTATGCATATATCAAGAATATATGCATACTTATACTCAACTTTTCTGATCACATGCAAACCCAAATGTTCTGACAATAATTTCATGCGTGAATTTGTCGGGAAACATCCAATTTTTTAAAATATATGCATATTTGTATGTATATATCTATAAAATATGCATACTTATACTCAACTTTTCTGAGCACATGCAAACCCAAATGTTCTAACAACAGTTTCATACTTGAATTTGTCGAGAAACATGCAATTTTTTAAATGAATGATCGATCAAATTAGATTGATATAAATATATGCTTAAAATTCAGCAAAATAACAATAATATCTGCATATTTATATGCGTACAATTCAGCAAAATAACAATAATGTTATAACAATATGTTTTTCTTCGTGTCCGGTAAAAAGTTGCATACAGATATGCATATATTTAGAATATATGCATATTTGTAGGCAAATTTTTAACAGAAATGTTGAAAATAGATCATTAAAATATATGCATATTTGTATGCATATATCAATAATATATGCATACTTATACTCAACTTTTCTGATCACATACAAACCCAAGTGTTCTGACAATAATTTCATGCGTGAAATTTTTTTTTAATCGTCAGTAAACATTTACATATCTTTTATTACTGAAAAATAGAAAAGTTTGATTTCGGTTCATGAATCAATTTACAGATCTGAATAAATTACTAAAAAATAACTAATTAACTCAAAAATAACTAATTACCCAACTAATCAAATCATCAATAGTTTTAGTACTGAACATATATCAAAAATAATATTATAAAAAAAATGAAATATGAAAAACACAAATTCAGCAAAAAAAAAGTAGATACGAACCTGCTCTGAAACGCCGAGACCAGTGCCTTCTTTCCAACCAAACTTCTTCAGTAACTACAAAATCCAACAACAGAAAAAACATTGAACAATCATAATCAAAGAAAACTGAAAATCGTAGCCCTAGATACAAATACCTTAAATCCGACGTTTGATGAATCAATTGCCTTAGAGCTCGAACAATATCCCTCGCAGTCCATCCGACGTCTTTTTTCTTAGATTTGTAGCTCGTAAAAAAAAATCGTGACACCTCATTCTTCATGTTTTGTTTTGTGCCCTATTTGTAGTTGCGCTGCCTGAAGATAAAAGAGCGGACGGACGTTGTCCATTGTTGATTTCCAAGGAGAGCGAAGGGATCACTAATTGATTCTAGAAAGGAGAAAGGTGAAGATGATGGCGCCGCCATGACTCAGAAAAATATTAACGATGAAAAAAATGAAACCCTAATACGTGTTTAGACCGAAACTTAATTACATCGTTAATTAGAGGAAAAGGGCATTTCGGGTAAAAAAAAGAGCCGCTGTTTGAAAATAGGGATGAATTTTACATGTTTCAAAGGGGGAGGATGTGAGCCTAATTAAGTTTAGTTTTAAGGATGTGAGCCAAATTTTCACTTTTATTTTCGCCGTAAAATGATTCTATATCACTGTGTATGTCACTACAGCAAGGTCCGTAAAATAAAGAAAATTATAAAATATTATCGATAAATATTTAAATAAATACCGAAACTATTAAATTCCAAATAAATAAATAAATTATCATTGTCAAATACAACCGACTAGAAAAGTACCTCACTTCAGATTTCTGAATATTGAATTATAAATCAGCATCAAAATTTTCGAGTTAATCGCTATTAAATTATATAGAAAATGTTATCTAATCTATTATATAAACGTTATCGTTTATTAACGATTTCCATAGCGACTATTTTAAAATTTGAATTGGACATAACTAGCAATCTATAACACAAAATCCTGATTTTTCTCTTTCATTAGAAAACTAAAATCAAATTGATTCACACGCTTCTCGTTCACGAAATTCCGACTTCTATCGGATCCTGTATATCAAATTGAAGTTCAAAACTGAATATTACGAACTACTGCGCCATTTCAAGCTCGTTTATTATTAAATATAAATTATAGCGTTTAAAATTCGATTTTAAATATTAAAAATTAAAAATCCATAAATATCTCAATTAAAATATTTAAAACATAATTAAATATCCAAATTACGATGACAAAAAATCTGGGTCGTTACATTCTTCCCCCCTTAAAATAATTTCGTCCCCGAAAATGCTAAAGTAAGAAAAACGTCGCATCTTATTATATTTTCTAAATCCAATTCAGTTTAAATCAAAAATCAATCCAATAAAAAAAATTCCAAAAATATTGAAAAATTTCGAACACTTTAAATTCCCGGAAAACTCGGTAGAGTCTGCGATATCGCAGGAACAACTAATATATATTCAACGAATCACACGGTCGGAAAACAAAATTCAAAACCCCAAAATCCAAAATTTTATATCTCCGCGTAGGCGTACCTCATGCGAGCACTATTAAGTATCTTTGCCCAACTTATTACAATCTAATCATCCAAAATTTTATCCTCATAGCTTTCTGACACCTGTATTCAACTAAATCCAACGTGTATGTGACCATTACATGAAAATTTTAAATAATACTTCATTGGTTAACCCGTATAATTTCACCAATTCCTAAGGCATTCTCCAGTAAGGTATATGCAATCGGGTTTAAATTTCCCAGTTTTTAACTCATAAGCAGTTCCGTTCAAATTTCATTATACTGGGATTTAGTTTCCTACCCATTCAACTTTTCATTAAGCAATTGATGAATTCATTTCAGCCAATCTAATATCCAAATAACAACTAATACACAATTATATCAACCAATTATTCAATTTCATTAAATTTCATTAACATTGAACATTAATATTACTTCACCAATTTAAGTCTCGTTTCACGTCCAATTACTAAATTGATTTTTCAAACATTCCATTTTATATCCCAGTTCTGATTTTTAATTCAAACACCATCACTCTAATTTATTCCTTTTCAACTTATCTTAAGTTAAATTTGGATTTTCAATTTCATTCTAAAATTCTCGTTCACAACTATATATGTGAAATTTTTGGTTATATTAACCACTAAAATTCAAGTTTCCATTTGAATTCCACTCAAATAAATCAACCAAGCTACCATATCTTAATAAAATTATCTCCTATCTATACGAAAATATATTTTGGGCAAAATTATTTTGTTTACCCTTTTTTCAAAATAATATTGTGTATATTCCCAGTCCAATGCTTCTCAGCACTTGAATCGTTCAACCAACACAATATAAAACACTTTTATATAAAATCTAAAAATACGCTCCCATGTATATACACTCAACTCAATCTAGGATATTACTAACCCCATCTCTATCGAGTCATGCAAAAGAGCCAAGGTTATTACTAAACCTGGCTCTGATACCACTGTAACGACCCGGTAGGAATTCGAACCCCAAATTCCAAAAATAATGCATAATCCCGCATTACTTTCCAAAACTCAAGTATCGAAACCACCAGATTGTCATTAGAAAGAATTTAGAGGGTGAGATAAGAAAGAAAGAAATATTAGAATAGAAGAAGAAGAAGATCCATCACGACACGGAGTCTCACATCACAGTGGAACAAAATATAATATAGAAATAAGTCTTTATTGAGGGCTTGAAAATATAATTATAATTATCAGAGTACATCACACATCTGGACAGTTATAATAACCTGTACTCATATACAATACATTGTGGAATGATATAACTTCATACGTCTGAACTCTTCCAGCTCGTCTCTTCACAGCATCTGATAACCTGAGCCTGCACATCTTGGTCTAACCCGAGCATTTCAAATACCGGGTCAGTCTGGTGAACCAGAGTGAGAAACCCACTAAGTTTAAAGATATCACAAAACTTGATTTTAATGTTAAAATCTTTTCTGAAAGAAAGGATAATCGTAATACCAAATCCACACATAAATACGGACGGCTCTTACCTTACGATAACCCAAAACAGTTTTGAAATGATATCTTATTATGATATTATAATAGTGTCTAAATACAAATAAATAGAATCTAGCAGAACGCTTGCATCTCACTCTCCACATATATAGTATACAAACGAAACCGCGGGCGCTTATTGGAATTTGGATTCCGACCATGACAAGGTATGGAACCACTTGCCGATAGTGTATCTCTAGAGGCGAATACATTGGGTTCAACAGGAATGTCTTACAACCCGGCCCACTCATGACCGACCACACATTTCTCTTGAGTGTATCGAATATATTGTCACCAACGGTTGGGCCTACATAACCGTTATCCAAAGATATAGAAGCAAAAGAAGAACAAATAATGAATTTTCTCTAGATGGTGGCAATACACCCTAATGGGAGCGACCCACATAGCCATGCTGCCTACCCGATTTTTGTCATTTCCCAGTTGATGAGGCTTGAGGTTTAAATTATCTTTCATAACATTTGGCCACCATTCACTTTGAATGCCACATCGTCAGATCCATCAGATACAACTAATTGATGTCCACAAAAATACTCTAGTAGTTAAGCTAAGAGAAGTGCCCCTCTCCGCCACCAACTATAGTACGTTTGAAGAAATCCACATACGTGATCCATTTGGAAATACCCTGTCAGGCATCTGTCCATACAAGTTGTCCTGGGATTGGGCAAACCGAAGGCACCCTCCTACTGCATCCTAGGAATCACCCTATGGATCAATAGCGAGTAGTCCTTGCAATCCACATATTTCAAGCACGACAGAATCACAAAACAAATAACTCTGGTTGCAAGCCAGAGAAATTCGGTAAGTAGTCCTTCCGCTTATGAAGATCGCCCCATCTTCAACCAGCATCTTTTACGTATTTGCCAGTATGGAATGGTTTTCGAAAATACGTTCGATCCCGTTCTTTCCGTACCAGCAGCACATTGGCATGTTTTTGATAGTTGGTTATTTAAACATCAAGATAAACAACCAGAAAAATAAAATAAGTCCATTGGTCTATTACACAGCGTCACTTGGATATTAAAATAATATATCAGTTATAATGTCAAAAATAATATATTAGTTTTTAATATATAATATTCTCAAATCATTTTATTTAAAATACTTAAAAGAAATACCTAAAAATCCTATCTAATTCCTCGTTTCTATCCTTCAAAATATTCGCTACCGCATTACTTATCATCGAGATCAATTTACTTACCCTCATAAACACTTGTTACGAAATCCCCTTTTGTTTCATTACTATGGAAATATTACTTTGAATTCCCTCTCTTTATTTCCTTTTGTTTCGGAACTCCATCATATACATACATATATGTCCAAATGCTTTAGATAATTTTACGCTAATACTTTACCAAAATAATTTACTTTACAACTCCATTAGCACGACCATTGTCATCTTTTGATAATCCTGAAATTGTTCAAGTTGGGGTATTTAATTTTCTCTCAGACCTTGATCGCATCATTCTTATCATAAGATAAATATGAATCGTGATTCAAAAACTCCTATTCATTTTAATACCTCTTCACTATCGTAGCAACATACGATTTTATACATCCTTCTTGCTTTTGAAGAACTCCTTTATAAATTATGGTTATTAATAAATTGATTTATTTGGTAAACGATCAATACACATTAACTTTTAAACTTTAACTCCTTTAAACTATTTGTCCCATTATCTGGATTTTATTCCAAATACTATTACTAAACATTTTTCCAAATTCAATTTTGGAAATCCCTTTTATAATTATTTAAATCATTTCCTTTGGGGAATCTCACTTCAATCTCATCCATAACACATACAGTCATTACTAGATATCGTTAATTCATACTTTAACACTTTAACGCCCCATCTCCTTATTCACCACTTGTTTGCATCCCTCTGGTTTAATATAAAGCCCCTTTACCATCTCGATTTCCTTTACTTGGAATATTAAGTAACATTTATTTTAAGCTTACTTTATTCGCTTAGAAATCACTTTATAACATCGGCTACCGAATTCTCTTTAAGTATAACCCGGTTCATAACCTTCCTTTGGATCTCAATTATATTTCATTTCCAACTTTAGTTTCTCACTTTAATGAACTACATTTAAGAAATAACCGCTTAAATTAAATAAATATTTTATTTTACTTTATCATTAACTAGAATTAAATTCCTTTTCAAAATCTCCTTAAGTTAAACAACTACTTGCTAATTTATTATATTAGATTAATCGGTCCTATCTAATTTAATTAAATAATCAATTGCTGATCAAAGCAGTTGGCTTGGTATACCTTAAAACATGATTAATCCATTAATCAACTCTAACTCGCCTTCTTATTTAAATTAATAAATAAACTTATTAATTCAAATAATCTCATTTATTTCGAGTATTTAACAATAATCTATTCCAAAATAATTTCATTTTAATTGTTTCTTAGAAACACTAAATCTCGATTCTTAATCGCCCGTTAATTCCCGTCCACTTGCTTATCCAATAAAAGAATCAGCTTTATAGAATTATTCAGTAATTTCGATGAAGCACGTGCTTTGCACACGGCAAATTACTGGTACAAAAATAGTGGTTAAAACCAACGGTGTATATATATATATATATATATATATATATATATATATATATATATATGGTTGATCTATTTTATATTTAAAACTTCATTTAAAAATATATTTAAAATCTATATTCAGTTAAAAATAAATTAATTCGGGTTTTACAACCAATGACAATCCAATCACATGGGGTTTAATAGTTTATATAATCATCATATGAAAATAAACAATAAGTTTGAGGAATCCGGTTGGATTCCCCCAACCTGTTCTTCCCTTCATATAAATGTGTTGTTTCAATAAAATCACTATTTATGGAAATATATATAACTAAACTTATAATTTCAATAAACATCCAACAACGATATTTTAATGTTAACCATTTAATTTGACGTGTTTATAAAAATATAAACGAGATCAACCGGGTAAGTTAGCGTAGTCGGTTCCAATCGCTAGAAAAACGATTTGTTTTTTATTAAATTAAACCAACGTTTAATTTAATTTATTTAGTCAATAACAGTATCATTCAGCAATCAGCAAACAGTAAACGACCATAGCACACAAAAATTAAACCCTACTTATAACATATAAGTGGGTGCACTAAGTGTGTTATACTCACGTAGTCTATGTTGTGTGAACAACTCATTACAGACAATTCCAACCCCGTTCAATAAATTCTGTTCCATACCGTCGTGCTCGATCGTAAATACGGTTCCAATTTATCTCGCATCTGCCAATTCTTTGAATACGTTGTTCATGTTTAAATTAAACTTTAATTTAACAATTAACTAAATTTAAATTAATGAACTTATTACTTGTTTTAAAAATATTATGGCTTAACCCCTTCATTCGCTGCTTCATCGGTTCCTGCCTCGCTCCGAACCATGACTGCAAATTCCAGTGCCTTGACCAACTTATTATAGATCCCTGGCATATGGTTAAAAATATTATAAACAAATTAATTTAATTTTTATTTCATGTGGATTGAACAATTTTGGTTAATAACCTTAATAGGCCGTTAGTCTTTGTTCAAAGAAATTTAGGTCCATGTATTGCAAGCCCAAAGATTTTTCGGCCCATCTCTATGCGTCTTGCCCCAATTGGATCCACGTTAATCCACTTCCAGATAAAACAGAGGAGCCACTTTCATTTTTATCCCAATTGTTCTTTATTCCATTCTCGGCCAAATCAAAACAAAAGGAAACCGCATCTGCCCACAGTAAATCCGAGCGCCGCCCTCACTATTCCGCTGATCAGAATTCCAGCGAGCACCCTTAAACGCAACGCACCAGTCAGCTCCTCTGGTAGTTCGATCCTCATCGCCGCTAGTACTGCTGTTGTACCGTAGTTTGCCCGTCAAGATCGCATCATTCTAGTGAGATTTTATCACCCACACCACTTCAAATTTCCTCACAACAGGTCATCGTATGAATCTCACCGTGCTTTATAACTTTCTTGTTTAATTATTGGTGAATAATGGTGTAGATCAGGAGGTTATGGGCTTGCAGAATTCGAATGGGTATACTGCCAATTTTGCTTAACGATGCAAATATCGAATGCAGTGGTTCTACACATATAGTGCGAACAGCTTGGAACTCAAGGAAATGGGATTGTTTGGTCACCAAGTAATTGGTTTGGGAATGTAACACCCCACATCCATTAAGGTCACTCACAAAGGGAATGCCTTAAATTCAATGGAGCATTATGGGTACTGGAACAGAAATATTACAAGACAGACATATATAAAACAGCGGAAAGTAAAGTGGAAGTACTTCAAATCATTTATTAAATATAAGTGTTTACAAGAAAAGCCCATCAACTTCCAATACCCAATTACATAGTTAAAATATCTGTCTTGCTCAAAAACAAAGAAGCATAAAAATAAGTTATAGTATTCCTCAATAAAGCAAAGCAAGCCATAGGCAAGAAAAATCCAATCCTTGCATGAAAGAGCCTTGGAGCTTGATAAGGTCTGAGCTAAGCTGTATTCCCACCCTGCGAACCTAGGGGGGAACGGAAGAAAAAGAGGCAAAGCAAAACGGGTCAGTCATAAAGACTGAGTAAGTCCTAGTGACTTCCAGCACAAAAATACGTAAAGATAATATGGCATGAGTAAACTGAAAGTAAACATAAGCATGATGACAAGATAAGCAACAGGCAAGATAACTAAGGATAACATGATGTGATTTTTGTCAAGTAACATCGCAAGGTTCCCATTCAAGATAAACTAAGTATAATTCCGTAAGATTCCCATCAAGCATATCATGATTCCTCTGCTTTGCCATTAAAAGATTTCTGTGATATCTATTTGCTCTGCACCACCTAACTAGCATCCTCACAAGTGTCTTACAAGGAATGATCCGTATTCTTACTAGTACCCCAACTAGTGTCCTATGTAACAAGGATCCTTACCCCCTACTAGTGTCCCAATCTAGTAGCCCGTGTTATATAATAAAGTGATCCCACCCACCACTTAGAAATCATAATACTGGTCTTATGTACCCCCAGCTGACTCCATAGGTGCCGCCTGCCCCTATCTCCACTATGTGTACCCCCAGTCCCCATGCGATCGGCTCCCTAACTCGCAGATACCCGTGCTGGCCCCACAGTGGGGTGTATCATTCCCCAAAGTGGCAACCCGATACAACGGAGATGCACGGCTTATACCTACACGATGCAACAACGTCTTACCTACCAGCCAGGTCCACACACGCATATGAAACCCGTTGGACTTGCGTTGCCACCGCTAACCCGTTTTGACCTCTTACAATCAAACCCAGTATGCGTGTCCCGTCCTCGATATGGGTCGAGCTCACAAAGATACGTAATGGGCTACTGGTCTGAAAAGGGTCCACTTTCCTCGACACAAGCTTCCCACCTATGCTTGGTCCCCACTAGTAATTCTTACTTAACCCCTTCTTATTCATGTCCACTTACATGCTTAAATTTTTGGTTAAGTATACACCAGTTATGTCTTACATGTTACCCATGTCCTCCACTTAACCCCTACATCACCCTCATGTCTTAATACATGCTTTATCTTGGTTAAGTGCTTATAGGTTATATTTTACATGTCATTCATATTACCCCCAACGTCTGGGTTTAACCAAGTGCCTTGGCTTTATCTGCCATTAGACCCTATGTCTATCCATTAATTACGCGCTTGTGCTACCTCATCAGTCTTATCATTTAACTTGGTTATTTCCATTCATACCAACCTTCAACTTTGCTTATTAATTCAGTTCTTAACTTGCACTATATTAAGTCCATTAATAAGCCCACAACATGTTATTCCTATGATTCATACATTAACCCCCGTTATGGTACAATAACATGTTCTTATTCAATCTTTACAACCAAGTACCCCTTAACTTACAAACACACCGGAGAGAGAGAATAATTCCCTAAATACCAACCCCGAAGATCGGAATCAACATCAGATTGGTACTCAGAGTATTATCCAACCTAACCAATGTTTTGTTCCTTCTTATAATATAACTTATGTCGCCTTCAATTGTAAATTCATTCTTGTCTTTACATATTGCTTAATCTACAATGAAGCACATCTTTCCTTATTACATAAGTTATCTCATCTTATCTATTGTTCCGCCTAACTTACTTTATTCCATAAGTTATCATTCCCACCTAGGCATTAATTAAGATTTACTTAACTCAACCATTCATGTCATAACAGTTAAGTGTCATTAGCCTGGTCATATTACTTAACCCACCCATTCATACCATATTGGTTAAGTGTCATTAGCCTAATCATATTACTTAACCCACCCACTGGTCTAGTTACCATGTTATGTTGGTTAAGAATTACTATTCGTATTTCCACATGTCACCCACTTAACCCCCATGTCCCACCACATGTTTATCCGGTTAAGTATTTCTTAATTCATTAAGGTCGTAACCCTATAAAGACCTCTCACATTAGACTGACATTTATGGCAGCTGGATTTGCCGGGTGGGTCCGGGAAGTCTTACACCATAAAAGAGTCTAACCTCGTGTCTTTACAAATGTTACGCTTTTAATTTGGGCCTAGGAACTCTCACATTGGGCTACCATTTGTAACTACTGGATTTGCCGGGCGGGTCCGGGCAGTTTTACGTCACAAATGAGTCCAACCTCGTGTCCTAAGCATTGATTATCACTTATAATTATTTACCCCAGTCTTAGTAATTTCCCTATCCAAATTATTGATTAATTCCTAATTTAGCGATGTCCATAATTGACTCAATTATGTTCGTCAATTAATGGTATGCAAAATCATACCAATTTTACCACAATTTATCCTATGCCATTAAAGGCAACTTATCTCAATTTATATTTATCCCTCCTTTAAGGCTATTACATTCCAACTACCCAAAACCCACTTAGGCGTGTTCATATTAGCCCCTTTTCAAGACATAAATTATCATATGTGTTTCAACTACAAATCTCACATAATTAACATATGCCCAAGTTCTAGATTACATGTCCGTTTTACATATGCCTAATTCATACCAAATTTACATATGTTCAGTTCATGCCATTTTGTATGTATGCCAAATTTATGCCAATTTACACCTATCAAGTTCTAGCCAAATTACATATGCCAATCCCAATTCTTGCAATTACTATTTTAATGGCAATACCCAATTATCAAATTTCATATTAATGGCAATAATACCCATATATCCAATTTTCATGTTATGCTATCAATTCCACCAATCACATATATCAAATAGGTAATATTCCCATACTTTTCCCCGTATTCAATCGTACACAAAATCATTGTTTAGGCTTAGATCCGAAATTGATCTAGGTTCATCAAAAGAAATTAAATAGGCGAAAGGTAGAATTTTGCAATAAAACAAGATCAGAGAGAAAACAACATAAATCATCATGATAGATATATAGATTAGATCTTGATAATAATATCAACATGAATCCAAGAAGCTGATTTACAACGACTGAATAGAGCATGAACTAGACATAAGAATGGAGATGAACAAGTCTCAAAACCCAAGGTTCAAAGGTAAACAGGAATAGGTCTGAATTGATGAACATGCTTATATCCAATTACACTTTATTCCATATCCATATTAAAACTAAGTATTTTAATCTAAAAAGTAACCAGAACTTACATAGCATGGCTAGCGAATTAAGAACTGTAATCGATGTAGAAATGTTGTAGAGTTGTTGATTCATCTCCTTGAATTGTTGTAGAAGTCTTCATCTTTGCATTGGATTGCGTATGAAAGCTTAAGAAGAAGATTAGAGACGGCGGCCATGACCAAGTGGGATTTTAGTAGCATAACGGTGGCTAGACATGTTGTAGTGAATTAGGGTTTAGGCATTAGGGGGTTTATATAGGATTAGGTAGACGAATCTGGATAGAAAATGTGACTAGAAACATCAGAATGCACCCAGGCCCAAAAGTGGGCTCGGGGACCAGGTCGACTCCCAGGTCGACTGCCCAGTCGACCTGGTCTGGGGGTCGACTGCCCACTCGACTCCCCAGTCGACCTGGATACTAGGGGGTCGACTACCCAGTCGACTCCCCAGTCGACCTGGGTCTGTTCGGGGTTTTTAATTCGAAATTTGAATTCGAATTCGAGCTGTTTTGAACTCTGAAAATTCCTGAAACTTTTGAGGGCCATATCTCCCTCATACGGACTCGGATTCTCGCAAACTCGGACTCGTTCTCAAGTAGAATTTCAAGACGAACGCAATGGCGCAACCCATTTTCCCTTATTCTTATTTTAAAATTTAATTCTGTCTTGATTCTTGTATTAACATGTTATAAAAATTCGAGTTGTTACATTCTCCCCTCCTTAAAGGATTTCGTCCCCGAAATCTTCAAGTTAAGAAGAATGTGTCCTACCATCCAATCATCCATCTACTCAATCATCAATCACAGGCATTCATTATCCTTAAAAAAATTCTAATGTTGTATAAACATATGCAAGAAGTGTGTGTATATGTTCCTTGTCTAATGCAAATGATCAGGCCTGATTGATCTTCTAGATGCAAAATATGTTTAGTGCCATGAGTCCAACATGTTTGCAAATAGTCCTAGTAATATAAACACTATATGTGTGCACAAACATCCATCCATATACAACATCCACATGATAACACATTCAATTCCATCCATAAACAAGTGTAAACACTCATGCATATGCAATATGAAATGTGACTGAGCCGATCTAGTGCCTAATGTGCGTGTATATGCATCCACGAGCAACCACTAGCAACCACTTGCAACCATCAATCATAACATGTCTCAAACACATGTTTACACCCAACTGTTCCTACCTAAGGATATAATCGAATGACATAAGCAAGTAAAAACTTTGTGCCCGTTAGGCAACGTCAAAAGATGGAAATCTACGCCACATATATATTGATTAGGAGAAGAACTCCCTAAGCATCAGCCCCGAAGACCGAAATCAACATCAGACTGACACCCAAAGAATTACTCAACCCAACCAATATATATGTTTCTTAGGAAACTAAGCATGATGGGCTCCTTTAGGTCACAAGAAATCCCTTCCTAAAACTAACCCATATCCTATAAAACCCAAAAGGTTTAATCAACCCAACGGGCACCCTCAAGCCCCAACATGTAAAACTAACAGATGAGTCATACTCCCTATGGGGTTTGCAACAGAAATTGGATTGAGAATAGGACCGAGAGGATATACACAAAAGATAGCATGCGAGTAAGCTCTACAGGAAAAGAGGGATCAAGGATATACTCTTAAAAAGAGATATGATGCACGAATATAGTCTTCAATCTTCTAAGCTGCATTCCCTTGAGCTTAACTCCATTGTGCTTTGACCATCTTTAACTTCACAATTTCGTAGCTTCTTAATTCTTGTTTCCAAAATATGAGTTGGAACTCATTTCACTATTGCCTCTCATTCCACTTTCACTTATTCTCCTTTTAGTATACTCGGCTTACACATAACAACGTACTCATGGTTTCACACAAGCTCTCCAAAATTCACTAGTAAATCTTGGATCTCGTTCACTTACTAGAATGTATTCCACATAGACAAATTATCTCTTGAAAATAAACAAATGTCAACCATGTTGCCCAATGTACTTACTTAGGTGACTCTCTATAACTCATGCATAAGCAAAATGACTCATCCGCCTTAGTGGCGAACACTACTCGAGCGGATCAACTAATGTATCAAGAGATTCTAGGTAACTAATCCTAATAGAACCCTAAAGGTTACACCCGACTTCGAGGGTATTACCGAGGCAAGTCAAAATTCTAACTACCCTCCTTTCGAAACCGAGAATGGCACCCTTATTGGATAACCACTTCATCCCTAGAATCAACCCATAGCTCACAAAAACATGAGCATTCCTTCTAAACTCAACACTTAGCATAGACATTCTCAAATCCTAACAAGTCATGAATAAATGAGCCGATTCCCCAACAGGATTTGAGACAAAAATGGGATCCTCTACTATGCTAGTACTAAGGTGTAGAGACTCAACTATCGAAGCAGAATTAAAAGGATGCGATGTACAAAAACAAAGTTCTAGCGGGATGATAGAAAGAAAAGCTAAACCTTTAACAGAAACGTTACCACCTCCCGTAGGTACGCTAGTAGTGAGAGCACAATTTCCCTCTCGACGATCTTGTCATTTGCCCTTGTCCTTGTCCTACAATACTTAACTACACGTCCCAAACTAAAGATACTCTCTCTTATCATGGGTTTTACTATGCTTTCACTTTGGCCTCTTTCCTTTCACCTTTTTTCTCTTTCTTAGTATCCTTGTGTAGCTTGTTGACAAGTCTCTCGAAAGCTACCTCCAACGCACGACAATTCTACACAGCGTGAAATAAGATTAGATGCAGATGGAACTACTGCGGCTACAGATAGAGGTTGGGCACTTCTTTGCCCTCTAACATATGTCGGATGCCTACGAAACAATGGTGAAAAGATAGAGAAGAGATTTCAAGAGAGAATCAAAAGATAGTGCATATGGCTTTGGGGAATATGCCTTTTAATCAAAACAAAGTTTTCTTGAAAATTTGCTTCTTTGTAAATGTTTTGAAAACTAGTTTCAGAAGGTTTTTGAAAACTTTTGCCCAGTCTGGTAACCTTTTGCTCTGATACCAAATGTAACACCCCACATCCGTTAAGGTCACTCATAAAGGGAATGCCTTAACTTCAATGGAGCATTATGGGTACTGGAACAGAAATATTACAAGACAGACATATATAAAACAACGGAAAGTAAAGTGGAAGTACTTCAAATCATTTATTAAATATAAGTGTTTACAAGAAAAGCCCATCAACTTCCAATACCCAATTACATAGTTAAAATATCTGTATTGCTCAAAAACAAAGAAGCATAAAAATAAGTTATAGTATTCCCCAATAAAGTAAAGCAAGCCATAGCCAAGAAAAATCCAAGCCTTGCCTGAAAGAGCCTTGGAGCTTGATAAGGTCTGAGCTAAGCTGTATTCCCACCTTGCGAACCTGGGGGGGAAACGGAAGAAAAAGAGGCGAAATAAAACGGGTCAGTCATAAAGACTGAGTAAGTCCTAGTGACTTCCAGCACAAAAATAGGTAAAGATAATATGGCATGAGTAAACTGAAAGTAAACATAAGCATGATGACAAGATAAGCAACAGGCAAGACAACTAAGGATAACATGATGTGATTTTTGTCAAGTAACATCGCAAGGTTCCCATTCAAGATAAACTAAGTATAATTTCGTAAGATTCCCATCAAACATATCACGATTCCTCTGCTTTGCCATTAAAAGATCTATGTGATATCTATTTGCTCTGCACCACCTAACTAGCATCCTCACAAGTGTCTTACAAGGAATGATCCGTATTCTTACTAGTACCCCAACTAGTGTCCTATGTAACAAGGATCCTTACCCCCTACCAGTGTCCCAATCTAGTAGCCCGTGTTATATAATAAAGTGATCCTACCCACCACTTATAAATCATAATACTGGTCTTATGTACCCCTAGCTAACTACATAGGTGCCGCCTGCCCCTATCTCCACTAGGTGTACCCACCAGTCCCCATGCGATCGGCTCCCTAACTCATAGATACCCGTGCGGGCCCCACAGAGGGGTGTATCATTCCCCAAAGTGGCAACCCAATACAACGGAGATGCACGGCTTATACCTACACGATGCAACAACGTCTTACCTACCAGCCCGGGTCCACACACGCATATGAAACCCGTTGGACTTGCGTTGCCACCGCTAACCCGTTTTGACCTCTTACAATCAAACCCAGTATGCGTGTCCCGTCCTCGACATGGGTCGAGCTCACAAAGATACGTAATGGGCTACTGGTTTGAAAAGGGTTCACTTTCCTCGACACAAGCTTCCCACCTATGCTTGGTCCCTTTTAGTAATTCTTACTTAACCTGTGACGATCCCAAAACCCCATGACATGGTGTTAAGGATAATCATTGGAATATAACACATTAATCATCATTAGCAGATCATAGATAATAGCATAAACAGAAAATAAAATAATTTACACACATATGACAGCGAAATCATATAGATATCATCACATCAGAGAGCACAGTACAGGATACAACTTAGTGCATAATGATACATAATCAGTCACCATCGCCTGAGGCGGAATCATACATAAAGAGTACACAAAATAAATATCAGTCTACATCGCCAATGGCGGAATCATAATATAGATACAATAATGGCGGAGAAAATCAAAGTCAAAACGGTGTAGTCAAGCCTCGCCATGAGCCAAAAGTGCGTCAGAAACCTGTAAGTAGGCTGCCCGTATGAAAATGAGGGCATCCGAGTTTGCAAGGTGAAACAAACTACGAGTCAGTCATGGGACTGGTATGAGAAATCTCCTTAACTTATTAACAACAATAAGAAGGCAAATCAAAGGACCACGCCACTTTCGCGGAACGGGTTTACTCCAATGAGTGCTAGTGCATGAAATAAAGTAAATGATTAAATAATCGCAATGATTTTTATAAAATGAAGCCATTATAAGACTCAGGTCCCATCACACAATGCAACGCAAGTCGGAGGATAGAGTTTTTACCTTATAATGGCCAAAAATGCTTCATACGAATAAAACAAAAGTGTTTGATATTATTACTAGTGCATATATGTTTCAAAAGAGATTTCAATCATAAATATCAATCATAGGCGGCATAAATGACCCATACCACTATGTCGCTGTACTAGTAATACAATCACGTCTGCATATTTCGTATTGGAAATTGGGTTCCTTCATGAGTCGAGGCAATGGGCAAGCTCTTCTCCGATTCGAGACACTCTAGCAAATGTCCCAGGACCCCACTATGATCCTTGGAATCGGCTGGGCCGGTCCTCTCTTACTTTTGAGGATTGGCAATTCCTGAACACACGTTTCCCGGTCCTTACAGGCCTATAATCGAGGCGCCTCGCATTCCAACAACCACACAGGTGAAAAGTATAAATAATGTCAGGCCTGGTAGGTCACTGACACCACCTTAGCTAGAAAGAAACGTCGTGCTCTACCAGCGGTCCGTCTCCCGTTTTTGACTCATACCGGGGTGTGAGGCTCGCGAATTCACGTTATACACAAAGCTACGTCACACAGACCATGCTTTGATCATCAACCACAAGACTTTTCTTTGCAACAAAAGCCTTGATCATATGCCACTTAGGCGTGCCACACAGGCAATCCACTCCATGCGACCGATTTCTATCAATACATAACCTCTGAGCTCGTACGTCTCAGAGAAGGGCGTTAAGCAAGAGAATAAATTCTCCGCCGCCAAACAGATATATATTTAACAGAGATCAATCAACACAGAACAAAATCCAATGTCAGACACACAGTCCATTTACAAGTCCGTTCTGGGTCTGAACGAAACTGGAGGCACCAATTCCTCGCATATCTGTACCATCAACAGTATGTTTGGACGGCTACTACTTCAGCTCCTTCATGGTAGCTACTCCAATCACGAGCATCAGTAGCGCCCATCCATCTAATGTGAAGATCGTCGGTCTTCAACCATCTTCGACTCTTCGACTTCTCAACGTCGATCGATCATTTGAAATGAGATGAACTCGGCCTTTTCAAATAACCCCCGTATATTTAGATTTTCAAATCAATTTATCACATGGTTGGACTATTCAACATTCACATTTCAGTTCTTTAGTTATAATTCTCATGTTAAATACATTCAACCATAACATATCAAGCAAACACAACAAAATTGGTTTATTTCCACTCTATATCGTCTATAGTATTTTATAACGATATATCGCCATTTTTATTTATTTTAAAACGACCATATTTAATTAAACGACGTTTCAGGTCATGCCGATGCACTGGCGCTGTTTTTCACTAATTTTGTTTTACACCTATCTGGAAATCTAACCGTTGGATCTTCACAAATTTTATATCATTAGGAAGGTCATTTCAAAACGAATCCAATGGTTACGGTTTTGGGAAAATCCGACGGTCGGATCTTCCACACTAGCCATTTGAAGTTATGATTTCAATTTACGAACTGCAGCGTGGTTATTCGATTTTATTTAATTATATATATATATATATAAATATAATCGTTTCTGGCGCTGTTTTTCTTCAGATTTGAATTAAACATTCCAGAAAATCCAACCGTCGGATCTTCACAAAGTTGGTGCCGTTGGAAAGATATTTCCAAGGCGAACCCAACGGTTGCGGTTTCGGGAAAATCCAATGGTCGGATTTCCCGCACTAGTCATTTGAAATCACGGTTTCAAAACACGAACTGCACGGCCACGTTTCATTTTAATTTTATTTTTATTTATATATTTAAATAAATATAGTTCATTCAAAAATTCCTATATCGCTTTCACTTCAATTAATTCACTAACGCCTTTAAATTTTGGAAAATTTCGCCATAACCTCCTTTGTACGGGAGGGGCTGGGAAAATTCCCAAATAGCCACACGGGCGTCTCATGTCAAAAAGGAAAAAAAAAGAAAAAGCCAAGCGGATAGCCAATAGGCTCATAAAATCATCACCCAAACAAAACAGTAAATATGTACCTATTTGTCGGGCACAAAATTTTATTCCTCTTGTCTAGCCCATTTGTTATAACCTGTTCAATAAATATGCATGTACATATATACAATTTTTATCACTTATCATTTTCCATTCAACTTCATATTTGATTTACTTTGGTTTAAAAACACCATTCATTCTAATGTTGCATGCATAGGCTAAAATCATATCATTAGCTAATTAATGTATATTTCAACTCATGCATATTTATTTGAATAAGTGGCTATTTTTAACAGTTCACATTTCAAAGATGATAATTTTGGCGAGCTAAAATAGATTTCAACACATGACTATTTTATTTAGTTTCTATGCATGTTAAAAATAATATCTCATTCACAAATATTTATTTCAACGCTCGCATATCTTTAGCATATCACATATATGATAAAAATGATATTTTTATCATTTAAAATATTTATTCGACAAATGGATGTTTTCAACACTTCATAGTTTCAATAAAAATGTAAATTTTATTGTTCGATCTTTTTATTCAACACATGAACTTTTCCACTACACACACTTCTCAACATATGAGCATTTCCACACATGGATATTTTATTTATGTTGTTCATATTAGAAAGATGGAATTTTTATTATTGAAACTATTTATATATAAGGCGAATATTTTTCATACTTCATATATATTATAAAAATGTGATTTTTATTGTTTAAACACTTCATTCATTCACAAATGAATTTAATTTTCACACATCACTTTTCAACACATGAACATTTCCACACATGGATATAGTTTCAACACATGACTTTAATTTCAACGCATGAAGATAATTTCAACATATGAAAATAATTCTAACACATGAATATTATTCAAAATTTCGGCAGCATAACGACAGGGCAGTTAAAACCGGCACCGTCCCTAGTACGGCTCCTCGCTCTACCTTAAAACCTCGCGGTTTTTGACAATGGGGATTCATGCATCTAATTCGCACGCAGGCGGCACATTTTATTTTTATTTCCACAAATATTTCCAATTCATTTCAATCACCAATGGGTATTTTTTACAACAACCAAACAATATCAACCACAAACAATTATTCAACCATTCCCATTTTTCATCCAATATTTCACACCAATTCACAACAATATATATCGTCCATGGTTTGTGGACGAAGGGAGTGTGTGTATATATATATATATATATATATATATATATATATATATATATTATTGCTATATTTCACTTGCATTTCAACACATAAATCAATTATTCTATGCATGTATAATTCATACTTCGCTCATATAGCTTACACCACGCATGTACATGAGGTATACAACACGTGTATAATTTATATTTCGCTTATATAATTTATACACGACATTTTCAATTCAAATTCATTTAATTTAGATTTCTCACATTGGTTTGCGGAGTGCTGAAAATCGTAGATGACTCAGAAAAATCCGCGGCTTCTTCTATGTGGTAGAGAGCTTCCCTGCAGTCCCGATGTTTCCTGTTTCATCGAATTTTGTCAACACACCAAAAAGATATGATTTTTCAAAGTGCAGACATCAAAAAGGACTCACCTTTCTAAGTGGTTCGAAACTAGGGTTGCGGTTTTCGTGAAATCCGTGGCACGTGGGGACGATCGGGGGTGCTGACGTGGAAGAGGGAGGAGCGACGGTCCTGTCGGTGGCGGTTTGGGGTGGCTCGGTGGTCGGATCTGGTCGGGGCGGCGATGGGAAGTCGACGACTTCCTGGGCTCGATTCAGGCGGAGGCGGCGACGAGAGGTGGAGGGAATTGGTCGGATTTGAAGAGGAGGAGGAGGCGGTTCGATTCTGGGTGGTGGCGGCGACGATGGGAGGCTGAGGCGGCGGCGATCGGTCGGGGAAGTTTCGAGCGGGTTTCGCCGTTCGTTTCAGAGGAGTGGGTTTTTTTTTAATTTATGAAAGAAAAATTTTGATTGGCCGATATATATATTATTCAGAAAATTAGGGTTTTCAAATACGAACTCCTTTTCAAGTCCAATGACTATCGTCCCTAGCCAAATACCCCCATCCCGGACACAATGGGATATGTTTCGTTGGCCAATTCGACTGTTTCAGTCAGTTATTTTTCAAATTAAAGTATTAAACATTTAATTTTTAACTTTGAACATACATTTCAATTTGCCAGGGCCACAAACTGATTCGAAAAATTCCAGAAAAATAAATCTAGCTATGTTTTGACGCTAAGGTCCCAACAAAACTAGTTTCGTCGAATTCTGAGATCGTTTGAAAAATGGCCATTTTCTGGTCGATCCAATTTAACATAAATTGACCAAACACATTTTCTTTTGCCACGCTCACATATTAGCTTCAAAAATTATGAAATTTGAAACCTAGTAATAGTTTGACATCCCGGACCCAACAAAAGTGGTTTCGTCGAATTCCGAGGTCATTTGCAAAATATCAATTTTCCAGGGCTATATATTCTATATAACAACCTTTCTGAAAATTCATTCGGCCATAACTTTTGATTCCCGTTATGAAATTTTGATTTTTCAGATTCGTTAGAAAGGTATTTATAAACAGATTTAAATATTTTTGTTTTCACGAAAATCCGTTATATTTTCCACCCTGCACAGTCAGTCAAATTTTGAATTCAAATTTTCAAACTGACTCACTATTTCTAATTCACTATTTTATTGAAATATTATATTTCAATTGTTCAAATTCCTTTGAAATGACCAATTTAAAATTTTTAAATTGGCCCGTATTTTCCGGGTTATTACAATCTCCCCCACTTAAAACTTTTCATCCTCGAAAAGGAAACAACAGTAAAGTAGGAAACAAAATGTAAATGCAAAGTACTGTAAAGGTACCTTGCACCGGAGTTGGTCAGAGATGTCCACTCTGCATTTGGGGTAAGCTTGCTTAATGCTTTCCTCAGCCTCCCAAGTACAGTCTCTAGGATCACTGCTCCACTGCACTTTAACTAAATAAACCTTTTTTCTTCTTAGTTCTCTAGTTTCTTTGCCAACAAACTTTAATGGCTCTCTTATGACTGCTAATTCTGGAGTTATGTCTATATCCTGTTGCGCTTCTTCTTCTACAACAAGATCCGGATTATGCACATGTCTTCTAAGTTGAGATACGTGAAACACATCGTGCACTCCAGGCAACCAATCTGGTAATTGAACCCTATAAGCAAGAGTTCCAATTCGTTCGAGTATAGGAAAGGGACCAATAAATCTCAGTGCCAACTTCCCAGTTTTGCCAAATCTGATTACTCCTCTCATCGGAGAAACTTTCAAATAAACATGGTCACCAACAGCAAATGTCAAATCTCTTCTTCTAGATTCCGCATAACTTTTCTGTCGGCTTTGGGCGGTTCTCAATCGCTTTTTGATGAAGTCGACTTTATCAGATGCTTCTCTAATCATATCGGATCCTAACACAATTCTATTGCCAGGTTCTACCCAACATGATGGAGATCTGCACGGTCTGCCATATAATGCTTCAAATGGCGACATTCCCAAACTTGCTTGATAGCTATTGTTATATGAGAATTCTGCCAAATGCAAGTGATCTTCCCATGACCCACCAAAATCAGTTATACAATCCCTCAATAAATCTTCTAGAATTCTATTCACCCGCTCAGTTTGGCCATCTATTTGAGGGTGATAAGCGGTGCTCATATTCAGTTTCGTTCCCAATTCTGTCTGGAAAGCCTCCCAGAATTTGCTAGCAAATATCGGGTCCCTATCACTGACTATGCTGATGGGAATTCCATGCAGCTTAACGATTACCTTGAAATATATCTGTGCTAGACTTTGAGCGGTTCTATTGGATCTGACAGGTACAAAATGGGTAGCCTTCGTGAAGCGATCTACGATTACCCAAATGCTGTCATTACCTTTCCTGGTTCGCGGCAAACCATCTATGAAATCCATGGAAATTTGTTCCCATTTCCAACCTGGGACTTCCAACGGTTGCAACAGTCCAGCTAGCTTCTGTTGGTCGCTCTTGACCAATTGACAAGTAGGGCATCTGCTAACATACAAAGAAATATCCCTTTTCATTGCCTTCCACCAGAAAGTGCGTTTGATATCGTTGTACATTTTACTCACCCCAGGATGAATGCAAAGTTTGGATTTATGGCATTCATCTAGCACCTCTCTTTTGAGCTCAGGGATGAACACATATTCTTCTATTCAGCCTCAGAATTCCCTCACTATCCACTGGAAACTGGAGCCTTCGCCCCTTTGAATCCTTTTTATCATCTCTTTCACAAAATTGTCACTTTTCTGAAGAATAGATATTTTATCAATCAATCTTGGCGTAATTATAAGATTGGCAACGATTGTGGTTTTTCTACTAAGTGCATCCGCTACTACGTTAGCCTTTCCCGGCGTATACAGGATATCAAGATCATACGCTGCAAGAAATTCTATCCAACGCTGCTGTCTTAAATTCAGATCTTTCTGGGTGTATAAATATTTCAATGATTGATGATCTGTGTACAGCACAAATTTCTCACCCAATAAATAATGCCTCCAGATTTTCAAGGCAAAAACGATTGCTAGCAACTCAAGATCATGAGTCACATAATTCTTCTCATGCGGTTTCAGTTGGCGGCTTGCATAAGCGACTACTTGGCCTCTTTGCATTAACACTGCACCAAGACCTCTAATAGAAGCATCCGTCCAAACCGTTAAATCCTGATTACCATCAATAATGGTTAACAGTGGAGCAGTTGTCAGTTTCGATTTCAATTCCTGGAAAGCTTCTTCACAGTCAGAAGTCCACTTAAACTTCTCATGCTTCTTCGTGAGCTTCGTTAACGGACCGGATATCTTCGAAAAATCCTTAACAAACTTTCGATAATAACTAGCCAACCCCATAAAACTTCTAACTTCTGTGGGACTAGTGGGTTGTTTCCAGTCTTGAATCGGTGTTATTTTGCTTAGGTCAACAGAAATCCCTTTCTCTGACACGACATGGCCAAGAAACTTCACTTCTTCTTGCTAGAAGACACATTTTGAGAATTTGGCTTTGAAGACGTTCTTTCTCAGAATCTCCAATACTTGTTCTAAGTGTTTTTCATGCTTGGGTTTTGATTTGGAGTAGATTAAAATATCATCGATGAATACGAGGACAAATTTATTCAGAACTCCCCTGAACACTCTATTCATTAGATCGACAAAGTATGCCGGAGCGTTGCACAGGCCGAACGGCATTACTAACCATTCATAAAATATGTCTGGACCTCTGAAAGCTGTCAAAGGAACACACTCCTCTGCTATTCTCAATTGGTGAAAACCTGTAGCTAGGTCCATTCGAGAAAATACTTTCGCCCCATTCAATTGGTCTAGCAATTCATCGATGCGAGATAATGGATACTTATTTTTGAGCGTCTGTTTGTTGAGGTCTCGGTAATCAACACATAATCGAAGAGTACCATCTGACTTTGGGACAAACACAACAGCTGCACCCTAATTAGAAAAGCTAGGTCTGATTAGACCCTTCCACAACCGTTGACGAGTTTGATCGCCTAATTCTTCTTTTTCCTTCGGAGTCATTCTGCGAATTGGATGTACCACTAGTCTGGCATTGGGAATTAGATCGATTCAGAATTCTATTTCTCTTTGCGGAGGTAAGTTTTCAACTTCTTCAAACACATTCGCATAGTTTCTAACAATCAGAATCTTTTCCAAGGAAGTGGGGATAACTTCTAATGCCGACCAAAATTCTTCTCTATTTGGATTCGAACCATGACATGGTACCGTAATATATCCAAGCTTCGTTCGAATTTTAACGATTCTTTCCGCACAATTTACCTCAGCTTCGTATTTCGTTAACCAATCCAGCCCGAGAATGATATCGAATTCGGGAAAATCCATGATGATTAAATCAAAGGGAAACTTGTATCGAGAAAAAGAAGCAGGTACTTTACAATATGAACTGAGAATGAGAGATCCTCCTATCGGATTATGTACTTCAACCGATTCTTTGAGCTTTCGTTGTTTTAACTTTAATTTGTGCATTGTGTTACTAGCAATAAAACTACGCGATGCACCCGTGTCAAACAATACAGAAACATGAATATTTTTAATTGTATGGGTACCTCCCAAAACATCGGGTTTACCTTCTCCATCGGAAGCAGCTGGCGGGCTCGACCCGTCATACACGTGAGCTACTGTGGCCTTCTCCAGCAAAGGACAGTCTTTGACTAGGTGATCTGTCTTGCGGCAATTAAAGCAGGAGCGAGGGTTCTGAGAACCCTGGCTTGAACCTTGTGAATTTGTCTTCTGTCTCTTTGAGGCTGTGCACACATTAGAGAAGTGCCCCATTTTGCCACAGTTATAGCAGCTACCTCTCGGTGGCTTGCCAGTCTGAGGTTTTGAGGATGCTGCTTGGCTTGACTCAGCTTGATTCACAGCAGGCTTGCATTTGTTCCCGGCTTGGCTTCTAGCGCAATCCTGCTCCAGATGCCTTTGGTCAAGGTCTTCGTAGTTGCATGTCATTTCCACCAATTCATTAAATTCTAGCTTGACATGGGCCATGGCTCTATCATGATACTGTCGCCTTAACCGGAGGATAAACCTCTTATTTTTGGACTTTGCAGTGGCAACGAGCTCCGGAGCATAAGGCGACAACAGTGTAAATTTATTCAGATAATCCTACACGGAAAGATCCCCCTGCTGGAGGTTGGCGAAGTCATCGTGCATTCGTTCCAGTGCCTTTTCTAGGACATATTTCTCCTTGAAGAGTTCTTTGAATCCATCCCATGTTCTTCCAGCTTCTCTATTCCCGGCGGTGAGAGATTCCCACCATAGTTCAGCTTGTTCTTGCATAAGCCAGGCGCCCATAATAGATTTACCTTGGTCTCCAAGCCTTAGGCCTTCTAGAATTTTCTCGCATGTTTTGAGCCATGCAAGGGCCTCTATTGTTGTGCCAGTTCCCGAGAAGGTATTGCCTCCTAGGTTTTTGTATCTCTTAGCTACACGGTCTAGCTCGAAGTATTGAGCGGCCGGAGGTTGTATCAAAGGTCCTTCTTCAACTGGGGCTTCTCCCCGTCCTCTACCATGGCCGGCACAGCCTCCTCTAGCGGCAGCTGCTCTGGTAGCCATTTTTCAAATTCTGTATAAGTAAGAAAAGAGTTAGCTAACAGAAATGATAGTTTATTGCAAAGTTAAGCAGAAAATTTATGGAAAGATAACGATAGACTGATCAAATTGTTTTTGCTATTCTGCTGGGCTCATTCTAGGACTTTACTAGTCCTATCTCTTATGAGCTACACGCCTTAGAATACTATTGATTCTATTTTGACGAAGTGTTTAATGTGTTAGACTCCAAAACTAAGGTTAAACAAAGCTCTGATACCAGTTGTGACGATCCCAAAACCCCGTGACATGGTGTTAAGGATAATCATTGGAATATAACACATTAATCATCATTAGCAGATCACATATAATAGCATAAACATAAAATAGAATAATTTACACACATATGACAGCGGAATCATATAGATATCATCACATCAGAGAGCACAGTACAGGATACAACTTAGTGCATAATGATACATAATCAGTCACCATCGCCTGAGGCGGAATCATACATAAAGAGTACACAAAATAAATATCAGTCTACATCGCCAATGGCGGAATCATAATATAGATACAATAATGGCGGAGAAAATCAAAGTCAGCACGGTGTAGTCAAGCCTCGCCATGAGCAAAAAGTGCATCAGAAACCTGTAACTAGGCTGCCCGTGTGAAAATGAGGGCACCCGAGTTTGCAAGGTGAAACAAACTACGAGTCAGTCATGGGACTGGTATGAGAAATCTCCTTAACTTATTAACAACAATAAGAAGGCAAATCAAAGGACCACGCCACTTTCGCGGAACGGGTTTACTCCAATGAGTGCTAGTGCATGAAATAATGTAAAGGATTAAATCATCGCAATGCTTTTTATAAAATGAAGCCATTATAAGACTCAGGTCCCATCACACAATGCAACGCAAGACGGAGGATAGAGTTTTTACCTTATAATGGCCAAAAATGCTTCATACGAATAAAACAAAAGTGTTTGATATTATTACTAGTGCATATATGTTTCAAAAGCGATTTCAATCATAAATATCAATCATAGGCGGCATAAATGACCCATACCACTATGTCGCTGTACTAGTAATACAATCACGTTCGCATATTTCGTATTGGAAATTGGGTTCCTTCATGAGTCGAGGCAAGGGGCAAGCTCCTCTCCGATTCGAGACACTCTAGCAAATGTCCCAGGACCCCACTATGATCCTTGGGATCGGCTGGGCCGGTCTTCTCTTACTTTTGAGGATTGGCAATTCCTGAACACACGTTTCCCGGTCCTTACAGACCTATAATCGAGGTGCCTCGTATTCCAACAACCACACAGGTGAAATGTATATATAATGTCAGGGCTGATAGGTCACTGACACCACCTTAGCTTGAAAGAAACGTCGTGCTCTCCCAGCGGTCCGTCTCCCGTTTCTGACTCATACCGGGGTGTGAGGCTCGCGAATTCACGTTATACACAAAGCTACGTCACACAGACCATGCTTTGATCATCAACCACAAGACTTTGTTTTGCAACAAAAGCCTTGATCATATGCCACTTAGGCGTGCCACACAGGAAACCCACTCCATGCGACTGATTTCTATCAATACATAACCTCTGAGCTCGTACGTCTCAGAGAAGGGCGTTAAGCAAGAGAATAAATTCTCCGCTGCTAAACAGATATATATTTAACAGAGATCAATCAGCACAGAACAAAATCCAATGTCAGAAACACAGTCCATTTACAAGTTCGTTCTGGGTCTGAACGAAACCGGAGGCACCAATTCCTTGCATATCCGTACCATCAACAGTATGTTTGGACAGCTACTACTTCAGCTCCTTCATGGTAGCTACTCCAATCACGAGCATCAGTAGCGCCCATCCATCCAATGTGAAGATCGTCGGTCTTCAACCATCTTCGACTCTTCGACTTCTCAACGTCGATCGATTATTTGAAATGAGATGAACTCGGCCTTTTCAAATAACCCACGTATACTTAGGTTTTTAAATCGATTTATCACATGGTTGGACTATTCAACATTCACATTTCAGTTCTTTAGTTATAATTCTCATGTTAAATACATTCAACCATCACATATCAAGAAAACACAACAAAATTGGTTTATTTCCACTCTATATCGTCTATAGTATTTTATAACGATATATCGCCGTTTTTATTTATTTTAAAACGGCCATATTTAATTAAACGACGTTTCAGGTCATGCCGATGCACTGGCGCTGTTTTTCACTAATTTTGTTTTACACCTATCTGAAAATCTAACCATTGGATCTTCACAAATTTTATATCATTAGGAAGGTCATTTCAAAACGAATCCAACGGTTTCAGTTTTGGGAAAATCCGACGGTTGGATCTTCCACACTAGCCGTTTGAAGTTACGATTTCAATTTACGAACTGCAGCATCGTTATTCGATTTTATTTAATTATATTTATATATATATATATATAAATATAATCATTTTTGGCGCTGTTTTTCTTTAGATTTGAATTAAACATTCCAGACAATCCAACCGTCGGATCTTCACAAAGTTAGTGCCGTTGGAAAGATATTTCCAAGGCGAACCCAACGGTTGCGGTTTTGGGAAAATCCAATGGTCGGATTTCCTGCACTAGTCGTTTGAAATCACGGTTTCAAAGCACGAACTGCACGGCTACGTTTCGTTTTAATTTTATTTATATTTATATAAATATAGTTCATTCAAAAATTCCTATATCGCTTTCACTTCAATTATTTCACTAACGCCTTTAAATTTTAGAAAATTTCGCCATAACCTCCTTTGTACGGGAAGGGCTGGGAAAATTCCCAAATAGCCACACGGGCGTCTCATGTCAAAAAGAAAAAAAGAAAAAGCCAAGCGGCTAGCCAATAGGCTCATAAAATCATCAACCAAACAAAACAGTAAATGTGTACCTATTTGTCGGGCACAAAATTTTATTCCTCTTCTCTAGCCCCTTTGCTATAACCTGTTCAATAAATATGCATGTACATATATACAATTTTTATCACTTATCATTTTCCATTCAACTTCATATTTGATTTACTTTGGTTTAAAAACACCATTCATTCTAATGTTGCATGCATAGGCTAAAATCATATCATTAGATAATTAATGTATATTTCAACTCATGCATATATATTTGAACAAGTGGCTATTTTTAACACTTCACATTTCAAAGATGATAATTTTGTCGAGCTAAAATAGATTTCAACACATGACTATTTTATTTAGTTCCTATGCATGTTAAAAATAATACCTCATTCACAAATATTTATTTCAACGCTCGCATATCTTTAGCATATCACATATATGATAAAAATGATATTGTAACACCCCACGTCCATTAATGTCACTCACAAAGGGAATGCATTAACTTCCATGGAGGTTTTAAGTGAATATAGAACAGTAAAATTACAACAAGACAGATATAAAATAGTACTTGGAAATTCAAAAACTTTATTTCATTGTAGCAGAAGTCAAAACATGTTTGATTACATCATAACACCATATTCAATGTCAAGTACAATATCTATCTTGATAAAACAAGTACATAATCCCATTACATGAATAGCCATTAAAAAGAAAGATAACAAGCTGGACTTTACTTCAGCAGTCCAAGCTTTCCAGAAGATAAGCGATCCAACTAGACTCCACTAGAACTTGGCCCAACCTGCGGACCTGAAGGGAGAAAAAGAATGGAAAAGAGGGGGTCAGACATAAAGTCTGGTGAATATGATAATTCTACAATACTATTACCAAAATAACTGGACTAAGGCATAAGCTGGAAAACAAGAAAATGTCTATGAAGAGCAGATTAAGGACATAGACAATCGCTAAAGGCAACGTTATAGGCGCTCCTAAATACTAAAGGATAAACACTATACTGCACCACACCAGTCACCCTAAAGATTCATCCCACTTAGCTTCACTTAGAAACTTTCCCAATGGCTTTACGTACCCCTAGCTGACTACATAGGTGCCGCCTGCCCCTATCTCCACTAGGTGTACCCTACTTCCCATTATTCGATTGGCTCCCTAACTCGTAGATACCCGTGCTGGCCCCACAGTGGGGTGTATCACTCCACTAAAGTGGCAACCTGATACAACGGACATGCACGGCTTATACCTACACGATGCAACAACGTCTTACCTACCAGCCCGGGTCCACACACGCATATGAAACCCGTTGGACTTGCGTTGCCACCGCTCCCTGTTTTGGCATCTTATAGTCAAACCCAGTATGCGTGTCCCGTCCTCGACTTGGGTCGAGCCCACAAAGATACGTTTTGGGATACTGGTTGAAATGGGCCCCCACTATTTACCACAAGCATTGCACCTAAGCTTGTCCCCATTAGTCCATCCCACTTAACCCTCTTAGTCATGTTCATTTACATGTGTGTTTGGTTAAGTCTAATCGTATTTCAAATGCCTCTAAAGGCAACCACCAGATTCCTCATGCCACCCAAGGCACCTACTTAACCCCCATGTCCCACCTTACATGATTATCTTGTTAAGTATTTCTTAGTTCATTAAGGCCATAACCTCATAAAGACCTCTCACATTAGACTGGCATTTATGGCAGCTGGATTTGCCGGGCGGGTCCGGGCAGTCTTACACCATAAAAGAGTCTAACCTCGTGTCTTTACAACTGTTATGCTTTAGTTTGGGCCTAGGAACTCTCACATTGGGCCGACATTTGTGACTACTAGATTTGCCGGGCGGGTCCGGGCAGGTTTACATCACAAACGGGTCCAACCTCGTGTCCTAAGCATTGATTATTAATAATAATCCACTTTCCCCCAATTTTAATAATTCCCTACTTGAATTATTAATTACTTCCAATTTTTAACAATGTCCATAATTGACTCAATTATGGACATTCATTCATGGTATGCAACATCTTACAAAATTGCACCCAATTTATTAATTCCTAATATTACCCCTACCCCACGTTTGAACGTTTATTCGCAAAATATATGTTAGACTCGAATAGCCTAACTCATAGCATAAAAGAGATTATCATAATAACAACATGTATATGTGACCAAATGAAACATAATAAGGGGTGAAACTTGCATATGTCCAACTTGCATAGATTATACATGTCATGGATCTAAAGGTGTCAACTTGTTCAAAATTCACCTAATATGATCTCAATCAATTTTCATAAACTTACATATGAACATGTGTGAATCAACATCATCTATTTTTTTAACAACATGGTTTTATATGCGTACACCTAACTCAATAGGCAAATTCCCATAATCAAGTTTTATTTAATTATAGTTTCAAGTTTATGGGTACACCTAACCTAATAGGCAAATTCCCATAAACAAGATCCATTTAAATTAAGAAAAAAAAACATAACTTTAAGCATGATCCAACAACATCATGATTTTTCAACATAATATAGCATGATTTATAACATGGCATAGTATGATAGTATAACATAGCTTGACATGATTCTCAACATAGCACAACATAGCATAAGAGAATTTACAACATAGCATGACATAGCATATATAATTTACATCATACGACAGCATAATAACATAATAAGAGATCCACAATATATAGAATTTACAATTACAAATCACATCACTTTCTTGTGATCCATTCATAACTGAGTCAAATTAGTTTGTAATAGTCTTGTGAGAATCATCATACTCACCAACAAAAGAAAAGAATTAGAGAAAGAGAGATCTTTTGATTTGATTTGTGTAGATTTAGTTGTAGATGATTAGGCTTCCTCTTCTTAGTTTGTGACGGCTATGCTGAACTCCATGGCAGCAGCATGACGGTAGCTTCTCTAATTTTACAAGTGATTTAGGTCTAGGGTCTACCCACTTATTTATAGATTTTAGAATTCATTTAGGCCATTAGATTTAACCTAGAAATAACCGCAGCCGTTCAGACAAGATGGGGTTTATCTTGTTGACTCAGCAATGAGTCAGAAGTGACTCAGCAAACACTCAGCATATAAATAAACTTCTATTCATGTCATAAATATATATATATATTTTCTACAATGTACATATTAGATACATCCCCCCCTTTTACACACTTATTATTGTTTTTATATACATATTAGATACATCCCCTCTCTTACACACTTATTAATATTTTTATATTCATATTAGATACATCCCCTCTCTTACACACTTATTAATATTTTTATATTCATATTAGATACATCCCCTCTCTTACACACTTATTAATATTTTTATATTCATATTAGATACATCCCCTCTCTTACACACTTATTAATATTTTAGCAACTTTAGTGTTAATAGAAAATTCGGGGTGTTACATTCTCCCCTCCTTTTAGGATTTCGTCCCCGAAATCTTCAAGTCTGGAAGAATGTATATCCTACCATCCAAACGTCCATCTACTCATCCATCATACACAGGCATCCATTGTCCTTAAAAGACTTCTAATGCTTTATGATCATAAGCAAGTGTGTGTACATGTCCTTACCTAATGCGAAATCAGGCGGTCTGCTGATTCAGTTGACCTCCTTAATGCAAATTATGTAAGTGTCATGAATCCATTATGTATGCAAAAGATCCTAATTGCTTACATACTACTTCTATATGCGTGCACACCCATTCAACCGAATGCAGCATCCATATGATGGTACAACCATTATACATCCATTATACTAAATACATCCATATATATGCAATATGAAGTGACTGAGCCGATCTAGTGCCTAAAGTGTGTGTATATATGCATCCACGAGCAACCACTAGCAAACACTTGCATCCATTTTGCATCCATCATACATAACATGTCTCAAACACATGTTTCAACCATAGGATTATCCTAACTAAAGGTCAAAGATACTAATGAGAGGACATACTAAAGATAAGATAAGATAAGCTAAGTGATAAAGGAGAAATTAAAAGACATACCCTCAAAAAGAAAAGGGTACAACGAACGCATCTTCTCTTCTGTCTCCTAAGTTGCGTTGCTCTCATCATCTCCCCATTGCACTTTAACCAGTCTGACCTCTCGATTCCTCAACTTTTTGATCTCCGACCCAAGAATGCATGTAGGAGCTCGTCTAATTGTTGCATCACGCTCTATTTCCACCTCTTTAAGCAAGCTCGGCTCTACTACCTCCGCGGTCTTGTGCAAACACTTCCTCAAATGTGATACATGGAATACGTCGTGTACTCCACTAAGTTTCTCAGGCAACTCCACCCTATATGCCATCTTCCCAATCCTGTTTTTTTACAGGAAACGGCCCTACAAACCTTGGTGCTAATTTCCCCACGGACCCAAAGCGAACAACATTCTGTAACGGAGATACTTTGATAAAAACCATGTCCCCAATGTCAAACTCAAGATCTGTCCTCCTCTTATCAGCATACGATTTTTGCCTATCTTGTGCTGCTTTCATCCTCCTTCGAATCAACTCAATCTTCTCCGAGGTTTCCCTAACCATATCGGGCCCAAGTAGGATTTTATCGGTAGATTCCCACCAACATGTAGGCGAACGGCAAGGCCTTCCATAAAGAGCTTCGAAAGGTGCCATGCCAATACTAGACTGAAAGCTATTATTATATGCGAATTCTACTAACGGAAGGTGCTCTTCCCATGTACCCCCAAAGTCTAGGATACAAAGCCTTAAAAGATCCTCTAGAATGCGATTCACCCTCTCGGTCTGGCCGTCTGTCTGAGGATGATATGCGGTGCTCAAACATAGCTGAGTCCCTACCACCTCTTGTAAACTCTTCCAAAATTCGCTAGTAAAAATGGGGTCACGGTCGCTTACTATACTAGAAGGAATACCGTGCAAACGAACTATCTCCTTTGTATACAGAAGCCAACCACGGAGCAGTCCTCTTACTTTTCACGGGAATAAAATGGGCGCTTTTAGTAAGTCTATCTACTATAACCAAAATCCCCGTGTTACCCATCCTTGATCTTGGTAATCCATCCACAAAATCCATTGAGATGCTTTCCCATTTCCATAGTGGAACTTCTAATGGGTGAAGCAACCCACCGGGTTTCTTTTGTTCTGCTTTAACTCGTTGGCACACCAAGCATCTAGCGACGTACTCGGCCACATCCTTTTTCATACCGGCCCAAAAGAAAACCCGCTTCATATCTTTGTACATCTTATCCCCGCCGGGATGAATGGTCATTTTTGAGCGATGAGCATCATCAAGAATGGCCTTCCTTAAGTCTTCGTCTTGTGGTACACAAAGTCTATTATCCCTTCGTAACCAACCCTTATCGTCTAGGGTATACCTACGAAGATGGCTTGACGACTCCCCCCCTTTGAGCTTTTCTACTATCTCAACCAACTGTGGGTCGTCTCGCTGTGCCTCACCAACCCATCCTAGAAGTGTAGGTCTAACCTCCAAGGATGCTAACAGACCGGGTACTAAGTCAACGGAGGGTCTAAAGTCAAACATAGAGATGAATTCTAAGCTTTGTCGTTCAACAAACAACGGACTCAAGGACAACCTTTTCCTACTTAAGGCGTCTGCCACCACGTTACCCTTGCCCGGGGTATATGTTATTTCAGAATCGTAGGAGGCTAAGAATTCCATCCACCGTTGCTGCCTTAAATTCAAATCCTTCTGAGAGAATAAGTATTTTAATGATTTGTGGTCAGCGAACAGTTCGAATTTCTCACCAAGAAGATAGTGACGCCAAGACTTAAGCGCGAAAACAATTGCGGCTAGCTCTAAGTCATGCGTGGGGTAATTCTTTTCATGAACCCTCAACTGCCTTCCACCATAGGCTATTACTCTTCCCTCTTGCATGAGGACCGCGCCAAGTCCCGTCCCACAAGCATCAGTATAGATGGTAAACGGTTTATTCCCGTCTGGCAGCACTAAGACTGGGGCTGAAGTTAAGGCTCTCTTTAAACGTTGGAACGCATCATCGCAATCTTTGTCCCACGTAAAAACCAGGTTCTTCTTCGTTAATCGTGTTAATGGAGCTGATATTTTTGCGAAGTCTTTGATAAACTTCCTATAATAGCCAGCCAACCCCAAGAAACTTCTTACTTCGGTTGCATTTTTAGGGACCTTCCAATCTTGGATGGCCACCACCTTTGCGGGATCCACTGCTATCCCTTCTTTGGAAACCACGTGCCCTAAGAACCGTACTTCCTTCCTCCAGAAGTGACACTTAGAAAATTTTGCCTTAAGGTTATGCGCTCGAAGGGTTTCCAACACTTCCCTAAGATGTAGGGAGTGCTCTTCTTTATTCTTAGAAAAGACTAAGATGTCATCCACAAAGACTACCACGAATTTGTTAAGGTATTCCCTAAACACCCTACTCATCAAATCAACAAAATATGCAGGGGCGTTTGTCAAACCAAAGGGCATCACTAGCCATTCATAGAATCCGTCAGGAGTCCTAAAAGCAGTCTTATCTATACTATCCTCAGCCACTCTCAGCTGATGAAAGCCAGTGGCTAAGTCCAACTGCGAAAACACTGAGGCGCCAACTAACTGATCAAAGAGATCGTCAATCCTCGGCAGTGGGTGTCGGTTCTTTTTAGTAAGCTTGTTTAGTTCTCTATAGTCCATACAAAGTCTAAGAGACCCATCCGCCTTTGTGGCAAAAACTACTGGAGCACCCCACTTCGATATACTACGTCTTATGAACCCCTTCTCAAGCAACTCCTTTACTTGCTTATTGAGTTCCCTCCTTTCACGAGGAGCCATGTGGCGCACTGGCAAAGATACGGGTTTAGCATTATCCACAAGATAAATTCGAAAGTCTATCTCCCGCTTTGGAGATAAGCCCTTCACCTCCTCAAACACATCCGGATATTCCCGGACCACTTCTACCGATCGCAGGTTCTCTACAGACGCGTCAAGCGATTCAAGATAACTTAGCATAACGGAATTTATGGGATTACAAAAGATGTCGAGAGCATTACCAAGGCGAGTCACAAGCCTAACTACTCTCCTTTCACAATCAAGAATGGCCCTATTTCTAGACAACCAATCCATTCCTAAAATTAGCCCATAGCCCGTGAAGCCCAATACATAAGCATCACATCTAAATTCAACGCTAAGTATAGAGATTTTCAAATCCAAACATATCATGGTCAAATGAGCCGAACCCCCAATTGGATTTGAAACGACCAAGGGATCCTCTACTAAACTGGTGTTCAAGTGCAGTGATTCAACTAATGATGCAGAGATAAACGAATGAGATGCGCCAGAATCGAATAAGGTACGGACAGGATGATCAAACAGAAAAACTAAGCTTTCAACAGAAATTGTTCTACCTCTTTCTTGCAGCGGTGGGGCCGCAATAGCCTGAACTTGCCCCCTTGCCTGCCCTGGTGCCATAAGAGCCTGCACCTGTCCTCCCGAGGTAGACCCTGCCCTCTGCCCCTTCTTTGGACAGTCCTTCACTAAATGTCCCGCATCTCCACAATGAAAACAACCAGTCTTCTTTTTCTTTCTACAATCTTTGCTGAGATGGCCAGGCGTCCCACAATTGAAGCATTTCTTCTTCCCTTTGCCATTATTGTTTTTACCACCCTTCTTATTTTGCTGTTGGGGTTTCTTCTGATCCCCTTTCTTTTCAACTGCCTTATCCTCATGTATAAGTGCCATTTCTACTAGCTTTTCAAAGGTGGCTCCCATAGGGATGTGGGTCATAGCCAACCCTTGCAACGGTTCATTCAAGCCTCTAACGAACCTCAAAGCTTTCTTCTCTGGCGTGTTCACCAACTCCAAGCCAAACCTTGCTAACTGATTAAATTTATTGACATATTCCTTTACTGATGAGCTCCCTTGCTTTAGTGCCAGGAATTTTTCCATATTTAAGTTCTCCTCTGCCCTTGAAAGAAACTTTGCCTCAAACCTTCGTCTGAAATCCGCCCATGAATCAACAGGACGTTCCCCGTTAGTGACCTCCCACCAAAACGAGGCATCTCCCTTCATTAACCAAGCAGCTAAACGGACTTTCCTCCCATCTTCCACTTCAAAGATATCCAACAATTCCTCAGTCTCCTTAAGCCAATCTCTGGCCTCCACAAACGTCTTAGTCCCTTGAAAAGTTTTTCCTCCCACAGCCTTGAATTCCTTGCACGTCTTTGCAAAAGTGTCAACACGAGGAGGAGGAGGAGGAATGGGTGCAACTAGGGGTGGAGGAGTATCCGCTGGGCCTGCAGTGGTGGCCCTAGCCTCCAAGTATCTCCTAAACCACCCTGGAATCGTCACACCTTCTGGGAGATTAAGATCTTCAGCCATGCTGAAACGAAAAAGGAAAGATTCAAAATGGAGAATTCGAAAGATAAAGATAAGGATGTGGCTATTTGGGATTATGTTTTTCATAAAAACTCTCTTTAAATAACATGTTTTTTTTTTTTTTTTTTTTGAAAGCACTTCTTCCAAAAATACTTTAGAAAAAAAAAATTTCTAAAAAAAATTTTATCTGTTCTGGTAACCTTCTGCTCTGATACCACGTGTAACACCCCACGTCCATTAATGTCACTCACAAAGGGAATGCATTAACTTCCATGGAGGTTTTAAGTGAATATAGAACAGTAAAATTACAACAAGACAGATATAAAATAGTACTTGGAAATTCAAAAACTTTATTTCATTGTAGCAGAAGTCAAAACATGTTTGATTACATCATAACACCATATTCAATGTCAAGTACAATATCTATCTTGATAAAACAAGTACATAATCCCATTACATGAATAGCCATTAAAAAGAAAGATAACAAGCTGGACTTTACTTCAGCAGTCCAAGCTTTCCAGAAGATAAGCGATCCAACTAGACTCCACTAGAACTTGGCCCAACCTGCGGACCTGAAGGGAGAAAAAGGATGGAAAAGAGGGGGTCAGACATAAAGTCTGGTGAATATGATAATTCTACAATACTATTACCAAAATAACTGGACTAAGGCATAAGCTGGAAAACAAGAAAATGTCTATGAAGAGCAGATTAAGGACATAGACAATCGCTAAAGGCAACGTTATAGGCGCTCCTAAATACTAAAGGATAAACACTATACTGCACCACACCAGTCACCCTAAAGATTCATCCCACTTAGCTTCACTTAGAAACTTTCCCAATGGCTTTACGTACCCCTAGCTGACTACATAGGTGCCGCCTGCCCCTATCTCCACTAGGTGTACCCTACTTCCCATTATTCGATCGGCTCCCTAACTCGTAGATACCCGTGCTGGCCCCACAGTGGGGTGTATCACTCCCCTAAAGTGGCAACCTGATACAACGGACATGCACGGCTTATACCTACACGATGCAACAACGTCTTACCTACCAGCCCGGGTCCACACACGCATATGAAACCCGTTGGACTTGCGTTGCCACCGCTCCCTGTTTTGGCCTCTTATAGTCAAACCCGGTATGCGTGTCCCGTCCTCGACTTGGGTCGAGCCCACAAAGATACGTTTTGGGATACTGGTTGAAATGGGCCCCCACTATTTACCACAAGCATTCCACCTAAGCTTGTCCCCATTAGTCCATCCCACTTAACCCACTTAGTCATGTTCATTTACATGTGTGTTTGGTTAAGTCTAATCGTATTTCAAATGCCTATAAAGGCAACCACCAGATTCCTCATGCCACCCAAGGCACCTACTTAACCCCCATGTCCCACCTTACATGATTATCTGGTTAAGTATTTCTTAGTTCATTAAGGCCATAACCTCATAAAGACCTCTCACATTAGACTGGCATTTATGGCAGCTGGATTTGCCGGGCGGGTCCGGGCAGTCTTACACCATAAAAGAGTCTAACCTCGTGTCTTTACAACTGTTATGCTTTAGTTTGGGCCTAGGACCTCTCACATTGGGCCGACATTTGTGACTACTGGATTTGCCGGGCGGGTCCGGGCAGGTTTACATCACAAACGGGTCCAACCTCGTGTCCTAAGCATTGATTATTAATAATAATCCACTTTCCCCCAATTTTAATAATTCCCTACTTGAATTATTAATTACTTCCAATTTTTAACAATGTCCATAATTGACTCAATTATGGACATTCATTCATGGTATGCAACATCTTACAAAATTGCACCCAATTTATTAATTCCTAATATTACCCCTACCCCACGTTTGAACGTTTATTCGCAAAATATATGTTAGACTCGAATAGCCTAACTCATAGCATAAAAGAGATTATCATAATAACAACATGTATATGTGACCAAATGAATCATAATAAGGGGTGAAACTTGCATATGTCCAACTTGCATAGATTATACATGTCATGGATCTAAAGGTGTCAACTTGTTCAAAATTCACCTAATATGATCTCAATCAATTTTCATAAACTTACATATGAACATGTGTGAATCAACATCATCTATTTTTTTAACAACATGGTTTTATATGGGTACACCTAACTCAATAGGCAAATTCCCATAATCAAGTTTTATTTAATTATAGTTTCAAGTTTATGGGTACACCTAACCTAATAGGCAAATTCCCATAAACAAGATCCATTTAAATTAAGAAAAAAAACATAACTTTAAGCATGATCCAACAACATCATGATTTTTCAACATAATATAGCATGATTTATAACATGGCATAGTATGATAGTATAACATAGCTTGACATGATTCTCAACATAGCACAACATAGCATAAGAGAATTTACAACATAGCATGACATAGCATATATAATTTACATCATACGACAGCATAATAACATAATAAGAGATCCACAATATATAGAATTTACAATTACAAATCACATCACTTTCTTGTGATCCATTCATAAATGAGTCAAATTAGTTTGTAATAGTCTTGTGAGAATCATCATACTCACCAACAAAAGAAAAGAATTAGAGAAAGAGAGATCTTTTGATTTGATTTGTGTAGATTTAGTTGTAGATGATTAGGCTTCCTCTTCTTAGTTTGTGACGGCTATGCTGAACTCCATGGCAGCAGCATGACGGTAGCTTCTCTAATTTTACAAGTGATTTAGGTCTAGGGTCTACCCACTTATTTATAGATTTTAGAATTCATTTAGGCCATTAGATTTAACCTAGAAATAACTGCAGCCGTTCAGACAAGATGGGGTTTATCTTGTTGACTCAGCAATGAGTCAGAAGTGACTCAGCAAACACTCAGCATATAAATAAACTTCTATTCATGTCATAAATATATATATATTTTCTACAATGTACATATTAGATACATCCCCCCCCCCTTTTACACACTTATTATTGTTTTTATATACAAATTAGATACATCCCCTCTCTTACACACTTATTAATATTTTTATATTCATATTAGATACATCCCCTCTCTTACACACTTATTAATATTTTTATATTCATATTAGATACATCCCCTCTCTTACACACTTATTAATATTTTTATATTCATATTAGATACATCCCCTCTCTTACACACTTATTAATATTTTAGCAACTTTAGTGTTAATAGAAAATTCGGGGTGTTACAGATATTTTTATCATTTAAAATATTTATTCGACAAATGGATGTTTTCAACACTTCATAGTTTCAATAAAAATGTAATTTTTATTGTTTGATCTTTTTATTCAACACATGAACTTTTCCACTACACACACTTCTCAACACATGAGCATTTCCACACATGGATATTTTATTTATGTTGTTCATATTAGAAAGATGGAATTTTTATTGTTGAAACTATTTATATATAAGGCGAATATTTTTCATACTTCATATATATTATAAAAATGTGTTTTTTATTGTTTAAACACTTCATTCATTCACAAATGAATTTAATTTTCACACATCACTTTTCAACACATGAACATTTCAACACATGGATATAGTTTCAACACATGACTTTAATTTCAAAAAATAATTCTAACACATGAATATTATTCAAAATTTCGGCAGCATAACGGCAGGGTAGTTAAAACCGGAACCGTCCCTAGTACGGCTCCTCGCTCTAGCTTAAAACCTCGCGGTTTTTGACAATGGGGATTCATGCATCTAATTCGCATGTAGGCGGCATATTTTAATTTTATTTCCACAAATATTTCCAATTCATTTCAATCACCAATGGGTATTTTTCAACCACAACCAAACAATATCAACCACAAACAATTATTTAACCATTCGCATTTTTCATCCAATATTTCACGCCAATTCACAACAATATATATCGTCCATGGTTTGTGGACGAGGGGAGTATATATATATATATATATATTATTGCTATATTTCACTTGCATTTCAACACATAAATCAATTATTCTATGCATGTATAATTCATACTTCGCTCATATAGCTTACACCACGCATGTACATGAGGTATACAACACGTGTATAATTTATATTTCGCTTATATAATTTATACATGACATTTTCCATTCAAATTCATTTAATTTAGATTTCTCACACTGGTTTGTGGAGTGCTAAAAATCGTAGATGACTCAGAAAAATCCGCGGCTTCTTCTATGTGGTAGAGAGCTTCCCTGCGGTCCCGATGTTTCCTGTTTCATCGAATTTCGTCAACACACCAAAAAGATATGATTTTTCAAAGTGCAGACATAAAAAGGTACTCACCTTTCTAAGTGGTTTGAAACTAAGGTTTCGGTTTTCGTGAAATCCGTGGCACGTGGGGATGATCGGGGGTGCTGATGTGGAAGAGGGACGAGCGGCGGTCCTGTCGGTGGCGGTTTTGGGTGGCTCGGTGGTCGGATCTGGTCGGGGCGGCGATGGGAAGTCGACGACTTCCTGGGCTCGATTCAGGCGGAGGCTGCGACGAGAGGTGGAGGGAGTTGGTCGGATTTGAAGAGGAGGAGGAGGCGGTTCGATTCTGGGTGGTGGCGGCAGCGATGGGAGGCTGAGGCGGCGTCGATCGGTCGTAGAAGTTTCGAATGGGTTTCGCCGTTCATTTCAGAGGTGCGGTTTTTTTTTAATTTATGAAAGAAAATTTTTGATTGGCCGATATATATATTATTCAGAAAATTAGGGTTTTCCCATACAAACTCCTTTTCAAGTCCAACGACTGTCATCCCTAGCCAAATACCCCTATCCCGGACATAATGGGATATGTTTCGTTGGCCAATTCGACTGTTACAGTCAGTTATTTTTCAAATTAAAGTTTAAAACATTTAATTTTTAACTTTGAACGTACATTTCAATTTGCTAGGGCCACAAACTTATTCGAAAAATTCCAGAGAAATAAATCTAGCTATGTTTTGACGCTACGGTCCCAACAAAACTAGTTTCGTCGAATTCTGAGATCGTTTGAAAAATGGCCATTTTCTGGTCGATCCCATTTAACAGAAATTGACCAAACACATTTTCTTTTGCCACGCTCACATATTAGCTTCAAAAATTATGAAATTTGAAAACTAGCAATAGTTTGACATCCTGGTACCAACAAAAGTGGTTTCGTCGAATTCTGAGGTCGTTTGCAAAATATCAATTTTCCAGGGCTATATATTCTATATGGCGACCTTTCTGAAAATTCATTCGGCCATAACTTTTGATTCCCGTTATGAAATTTCGATTTTTCAGATTCGTTAGAAAGGTATTGATAAACAGATTTAAATATTTTTAGTTTCGCTAAAATCCGTTATATTTTCCACCCTGCACAGTCAGTCAAAGTTTGAATTCAAATTTTCAAACTGACTCACTATTTCTAATTCACTATTTTATTGAAATATTCTATTTCAATTGTTCAAATTCCTTTGAAATGGCCAATTTAAAATTTTTAAATTGGCCCGTATTTTCCGGGTTATTACATAACCCCTTCTTATTCATGTCCACTTACATGCTTAAATTTTTGGTTAAGTATACACCAGTTATGTCTTACATGTTACCCATGTCCTCCACTTAACCCCTACATCACCCTCATGTCTTAATACATGATTTATCTTGGTTAAGTGCTTATAGGTTATATTTTACATGTCATTCATATTACCCCCAACGTCTGGGTTTAACCAAGCGCCTTGGCTTTATCTGCCATTAGGCCCTATGTCTATCCATTAATTACGCGCTTGTGCTACCTCATCAGTCTTATCATTTAACTTGGTTATTTCCATTCATACCAACCTTCAACTTTGCTTATTAATTCAGTTCTTAACTTGCACTATATTAAGTCCATTAATAAGCCCACAACATGTTATTCCCATGATTCATACATTAACCCCCGTTATGGTACAATTACATGTTCTTATTCAATCTTTACAACCAAGTGCCCCTTAACTTACAAACACACCGGAGAGAGAGAATAATTCCCTAAATACCAACCCTGAAGACCGGAACCAACATCAGATTGGTACTCAGAGTATTATCCAACCTAACCAATGTTTTGTTCCTTCTTATAATATAACTTATGTCGCCTTCAATTGTAAATTCATTCTTGTCTTTACATATTGCTTAATCTACAATGAAGCACATCTTTCCTTATTACATAAGTTATCTCATCTTATCTATTGTTCCGCCTAACTTACTTTATTCCATAAGTTATCATTCCCACCTAGGCATTAATTAAGATTTACTTAACTCAACCATTCATGTCATAACAGTTAAGTGTCATTAGCCTGGTCATATTACTTAACCCACCCATTCATACCATATTGGTTAAGTGTCATTAGCCTAATCATATTACTTAACCCACCCACCGGTCTAATTACCATGTTATGTTGGTTAAGTATTACTATTCGTATTTCCATATGTCACCCACTTAACCCCCATGTCCCACCACATGTTTATCTGGTTAAGTATTTCTTAAGTCATTAAGGCCGTAACCCTATAAAGACCTCTCACATTAGACTGACATTTATGGCAGCTGGATTTGCCGGGTGGGTCCGGGCAGTCTTACACCATAAAAGAGTCTAACCTCGTGTCTTTGCAACTGTTACGCTTTTAATTTGGGCCTAGGACCTATCACATTGGGCTACCATTTGTGACTATTGGATTTGCCAGGCGGGTCCGGGCAGTTTTACGTCACAAATGAGTCCAACCTCGTGTCCTAAGCATTAATTATCACTTATAATTATTTACTCCAGTCTTAATAATTTCCCTATCCAAATTATTAATTAATTCCTAATTTAGCGATGTCCCTAATTGACTCAATTATGTTCATCAATTAATGGTATGCAAAATCATACCAATTTTACCCCAATTTATCCTATGCTATTAAAGGCAACTTATCTCAATTTATATTTATCCCTCCTTTAAGGCTATTACATTCCAACTACCCAAAACCCACTTAGGCGTGTTCATATTCGCCCCTTTTCAAGACATAAATTATCATATGTGTTTCAACTACAAATCTCACATAATTAACATATGCCCAAATTCTAGATTACATGTCCGTTTTACATATACCTAATTCATACCAAATTTACATAGGTTCAGTTCATGCCATTTTATATGTATGCCAAATTTATGCCAATTTACACCTATAAAGTTCTAGCCAAATTACATATGCCAATCCCAAATCTTGCAATTACTATTTTAATGGCAATACCCAATTATCAAATTTCATATTAATGGCAATAATACCCATATATCCAATTTTCATGTTATGCTATCAATTCCACCAATCACATATATCAAATAGGTAATATTCCCATACTTTTCCCCGTATTCAATCGTACGCAAAATCGTGGTTTAGGCTTAGATCCGAAATTGATCTAGGTTCATCAAAAGAAATTAAATAGGGGAAAGGTAGAATTTTGCAATAAAACAAGATCAGAGAGAAAACAACATAAATCATCATGATAGGCATAAAGATTAGATCTTGATAATAATATCAACATGAATCCAAGAAGCTAATTTACAACGACTGAATAGAGCATGAACTAGACATAAGAATGGATATGAACAAGTCTCAAAACCCAAGGTTCAAAGGTAAACAGGAATAGGTCTGAATTGATGAACATGCTTATATCCAATTACACTTTATTCCATAGCCAAATTGAAATTAAGTATTTTAATCTAAAATGTAACTAGAACTTACATAGCATGGCTAGCGAATTACGAACTGAAATCGATGTAGAAACGTTGTAGAGTAGTTGATTTATCTCCTTGAATTGTTGTAGAAGTCTTCATCTTTGCATTGGATTGCGTATGAAAGCTTAAGAAGAAGATTAGAGACGACGCCCATGACCAAGAGGGATTTTAGTAGCATAACGGTGGCTAGACATGTTGTAGTGAATTAGGGTTTAGGCATCAGGGGGTTTATATAGGATTAGGTAGACGAATCTGGAGAGAAAACGTGACTAGAAACATCAGAATGCACCCAGGCCCAAAAGTGGGCTCGGGGACCAGGTCGACTCCCAGGTTGACTGCCCAGTCGACCTGGTCTGGGGGTCGACTGCCCAGTCGACTCCCCAGTCGACCTGGGTACTAGGGGGTCGACTACCCAGTCGACCTGGGTCTGTTCGGGGTTTTTAATTCGAAATTTGAATTTGAATTCAAGCTGTTTTGAACTCTGAAAATTCCTGAGACTTCGGAGGGACATATCTCCCTTATACGGACTCCGATTCTCGCAAACTCGGACTCGTTCTCAAGCAGAATTTCGAGATGAATGCAATGGCGCAACCGTTTTCCCTTATTCTTATTTTAAAATTTAATTCTGCCTTGATTCTTGTATTAACATGTTATAAAAATTCGGGTTGTTACACACGACATGGGGTTGTAGACAGGGTGTAGATGTTCATAGCTGTGTCATGAATATGCATGTGCGAATTTCCAGAGAAAAGATAGGAGCAACTGTAGTGTTTAGGGTAGCTGTGCTGTGTTGTCTTCTCCAATAGGGTGTGTGCTACTAGAAAGCTAGTTTTAGGCTTGTTGTTTGGTACATGTAGACCATTTGCGATATGCCATAGGGTGATGTCTGACAAAACATTAAAGTTGGGATTACATTTTTATTTGCATATTTAGATGCAAATAAGCATCGTAGTTAAAGGATTACATTTTTATTCGCATATTTATATGCAAATAAACATCGTAGTTAAAGGATTACATTTTTATTCACATATTTAGATGCAAATAAACGTCGTAGGTAAAAGTTACATTTTTGTTCGTAAATTTAGTGCAAACAAAACATTATAAAAATGGTTATATGTTGTTTACATTTTAGATGTAAATAAGAACATGAATTACAAGGGTTACATTTTTATTTGTAATTTTGATGTAAATAAAAACATAGGAATTAAAAGTCATACTTTTGTTTACATTCTAGATGTAAATAAAAGAATAGATCATAGTGTCGCATTTTTATTTACATTTTTAGACGCAAATAAAGGCTAGCATTTTAAGAGTCACATTTTTATCGACACAACATATGAAATAAAAGAATTGATTTAGATGGTAAATTGTTTATTTTACTTTATACACATTAAAAATAGCAGGAACTGCCAAATGATTTATATTTATGTATAAATATAAATTAAATTTTAAAATGAATCGCGTGCGGTTATTCGCGTTTCGGCAATCGTAACTTTAGACGATTATACCGTAAGATCCAACCGTCGGATTTTCTCAAAACTAGAATCGTTAGGACTGTTTTGGTAAGATCTCTCCGATGATATAAAACTTATCAAAATCCAACGATTAGATTTTAAGATATGTGTAAAACAAATTTTGGTTAAAACAGCGCCAAGGCCGCCCGTTGACCCGAAGCGTCATTTAATTATATTAAGCTATTTTTAAATAAATAAAAATAGTGATAAATTGTTATATATTAATGTTAACGATATCAAATGGTTTAAATGATAATAATTCAAAAAATTATTTGAAAAGACCGAGTTCAACTCATTTCAAATAATTCTACGATGATTTAAAATTGAAGATATCGAAGACGACGTTTGAAGACCGACAATCTTCACATCAAAAGGATAACTAATGATGCCTGGGATTGGCTAGCTACCAATAAAAGGTTAAAGTGGTAGTTATCCGGACGCACTTGTTGATCGTCCAGATATGCGAGCACTTAGGTGACTCCGGTTTCGTTCAGACCCAGAACGGACTTGTAAATGGATGCGTGTCCGACATTGAATTTCATGCCCTGTAAATTAGTTAATATCTATTAATATATTTCTGAGGTGGTGGAGGATTTATCCTCTTGCTAAACACCCTTCTTTGAGATGCACGAGCTCGAAGGTTATATATTGATAGTTATCGATCGCATGGTATGGACTGTCAATGTGACATGCCAAGATGCAGTTGATCAGGGCTTTTGTTGAAAAGCAGAGCCCTGTGGATGATGATCAAAGCATAGCCTATATAGGCATAGCTTTGTGTATTTCGTTACTTTGCGAGCCTCACACCCTGGTAGAGTCAAAAACGGGACAACGGAACGTAGGGAGTGCGCATGTTTCTTTCTAGATAGAAGTGGTGTTAGGTTTTCACACGACCCAACATTTTTACTTATGTAGTTGATGGAATGAGGTGCCTCGGATTTTTTTTGGTCGCCAACGGCCAATTTATAGGTCCAATAGGATCGGGAAGCGTGTCTTCAGGCATAACTAATCCACTAAAACATTTGTGGACCGGCCATGCAGGATCCAAGGGTTCGCCAGTGTCCGAATCTTGAGACATTGCTAGAGTGTCCTGAATTGGTTAGGAGATCGCCCCTAGCCTTGACTCGTGATGGAAACCAACATCCAATACGACATTACGGTCTTGATTGTAAACCTATATATGGCGACATCGTATATGGTAGTTATGCCGTCTAGGATTGATACATTTATTTTTAAGTATTTTTGAAACATACTATACACTAATAATATTATTAAAAACATTATATTCTACATATCAAGCATTTTTGATCATTATAAGGTAAAACTCTATCCTCCATTTGCGTTGCATTGTGTGATGGGACCTAAGTCTTATAATGATTTCATTTTCTGAAAATCATTGCGTTGTTTTTTACTTTAAACTTTATAAAACTTATGCACGGGCAATCCAGTGGAATTAAACCCGTTCCGCGTTAGCAGCGTGGTCCAGTGATTAGCCATATTATTAGTTTAGAAAGATTTCTCATACCAGTCCAATGACTGACTCGTAGTTTGTTTCACTTTGCAAACTCGGGTGCCCTCTTTCCACACGGGCGACCAATTGATAGGTTTCAGGTAGGGATGTTTTCTGGACTCAAGCTTGCTGCTGTATATGTTGGAAGATCTTTTCTTTTTATCTTTTATTTACTTCTTGAGATTTGAGATAGTATTGGATATTGATGTATTTTGGGAGATTGAGACTTTATCTCTTTCCCTGTTTTGAGACATCTGTATTGCTAAGTGCATCCTGTACTACGTACTCTGATGTTCTGTGATGATGTTTGTGGTGATATTTCATTTCCGCTGCAAATGATATATATGTTCTGCTATGTAACTGTGATCTGTTATTGTTTTAATTCTGTTATACTCCTATGATTATCCTTACTTTCGTTCCACGGAAGTTTGGGGCATCACATTTGGTATCAGAGCCAAAGGTTAACCTTAGCTACGGAGTATAACATTTTTATAACAATTCGTCTAAATAGAATCAGTAATATTCTAAGACGAGTGACTCATTAGAGATAGAATTAACAATGTCCTAGAATGAGCACATCAGAATAGCACATATTAATCGGTCATTACATCATTATCATGTCATCACATGTATCTATTTTAAAAATCTTTCCTCTAAGAATTATCATTTCTTTTAGTTTGACTCTTTCCTTGATGATACAGACTGATTAATAAATGAGTACCAGAGCACGTACAAGAGCCCGTGGTAGAGGTGGGGCTAGAGAGCCCGCTAGAGAAGAAACTCCAGTTGCACAGAGAGGGACTACTCCGGAAGTTGAGACACCACCACCACCTCCCCCTCGTGCTTTCGGTCTTGACAAAATGGCTAAGAAAAATAAATAATCTAGGAGGTGTGCATTATACAGGGCAAGTGACGGTGATGGAGTCGCAAGCATGGCTTAAGACGATGGAAAAGATTTTGGGAGGATTAGAGCTTGAGGACCACAGAAAGCGATTTATAGCAACTTGGTTTCTGAAAGACCAGGCCCAAATTTGGTGGGAAATAACTATGGTTGGGGGTATTGAAGCCGATGTGACTTGGCGAAAATTTAATGAGAAGTTCATTCCACCCCACGAAGTTGAGCGCCTCCACGATGAGTTCGCCCACCTCCAACAAGGGAGCATGAATATTTCAGAGTATGTTCAGAAATTTGATGAGCTTTCCAGATATGCCCTAGAATTAGTCCAAGGCCCGCTATAGAAAAATAAAAGGTTTATCAATGGTCTGGCAAGGAGGTACCATAACAGGGTGATTGCACACATCAAGCGCCCATTTGCAAAAGTAATCGAGATGGCCTGCAGATTCGAAGAGATTGATCAGAAGGGTTCCCAACAAGAGAAAGAAAAGAATCAAGCCAACAAAAAAAAAGAACTAGTCAGATAAGAAAACTGAGGCGGGGAGCTCTTCCACCGCCAAGCCACAAGAGAAAAATAAAAAGAGGGACAGATCTAAAGTCAAGTGCTTTAATTGCCAGAAGATAGGGTATTTTGACTACGAGTGCCGAGCTCCAAAGAGGCCCAAAAGGAACAAGTCTGGACCAAGTCAGAGCAATGGACAGAATCCCCGTGGCCCAAGAGAATGTTTTAACTGCCACAAGCCTGGACACCTCATCAAGGATTGCCCTTTGATCAAGAAATCCCAGGTGGCACATGTCTACGATGGAGCGGCTGCACCGGCTTCTTACAAAGCAGGCACGCCTGATGTTTTAGGAGGTACACTAAACATTAAAAACATTCCTATTACGGTTTTGTTTGATACGGGTGCATCTAGAAGTTTCATATCTGTTGACATGATTAAAAAGCTTAAACTGAAACCGAGCAAACTCAAAGAACCAATTAGAGCACATAGTCCGATAGGGGGTTCGCTTATTCTTGATCAATATTGTAGAGTGCCTGTTTCTTACTCCTACTTCTAATTTCCTTTTAATCTGATCATCATGAATATCTCTGGGTATGATATCATACTTGGAATGGACTGGCTAGCGAAATTTTAGGCTGAGTTACTTTGTGCTAAAAGAGTAGGTAGAATGAAAACAAAATTTGGAGACATCATTGCTATTCCATGCCACGGCTCAGCCACGGATAGGAAAGAATTCTGGTCTTCTTTAGAAGTCACGCCTGCTTCTATTGATGATATTCCTATCGTCAGAGACTATGCAGATGCGTTCGAAGAAGTAGACAGTTTACCTCCCCGCAGAGAAATCGATTTCAGAATTGACTTAGTTCCTAATGCAAGGCCAGTTGTACACCCTATTCGGAGGATATCACTGAAAGAAAAAGAGGAGCTGAGCAATTAAACCAAGCAACTTTTGTGGAAGTGTCTGATCAGACCTAGTTTCTCAAGATGGGGTGCAGCAGTGGTTTTCGTCCCAAAGTCAGACAGTACCCTCAGGCTATGTGTGGACTACCATGACCTAAATAAGCAGACTCTAAAAAATAAATACCCACTACCCCGTATTGATGATCTGCTAGACCGTTTGAACGGAGCACGAGTATTCTCTAGGATGGACCTAGCTATAGATTTCCAAAACAACTACGCATTGCCGAAGAATGTGTGCCTTTGACCGCACTACACCAAAAATGCTGTTTCGAAACGGCTTAAAGCCGTTGCGAATTGATTTTGCAACGGCTATAAGCCGTTGCTATTTCTGTGGTAGCAAAACTTTTGCAACGGCTCTAAGCCGTTGCAAATTTTGTATTTTGCAACAGCCTTCGTCCGTTGCAAATTTTACTTTTGCAACGGTTAAAGGCCGTTGCTGTTTTGTATTTTGCAACGGCTTTTAGCCGTTGCTAATTGATATTATTTCAGGAAAAAAAATCTTTTTCCCTCTTCTTCAATACTTTCTATTCATTATAAATTTGACATAATACCACAACGAAATATCAATAAACTGAAAATTTCCAATAAATTCAACATAAAGACCGAATTTAATAAACTTTTAAAGTTCAACAATACATTACAAACTTAAAACTTCTATAATTTGTAGCAACAAAAATAATATTACCGTGCATTCTAAAGTTCAATAGCAATAGCTAAAATAATATTAAGGCATATTTCAACTTCACCACAATAATATTACAATATTAATTGTTCATATGCATTACTATTGCTTACTTCTTGAGCTAGTCTGTCTATGGCGGCGCTATCATCACCTCCCTGCATAAAATCTACACGATAAGAATAGTAATACCTCAATGAGGCACCCACTCAATGGTTAAACGCAAAATCTGCACCAAATAACTAAAATAAACTTAAACATAATCACAAACTGAAACTAATATAAAGCCCAAAAATAGAAATAATAATACCACTACAGAATAGTTAACAAACTGAAAAATCAACGCATTTCCCTCTTCCTAATGCACCTTGTAACCCTCTTTATTAGTTTTAATGGAAAAGTTCTATATACTGTATAATTCAGCAATGTGATTTCAAATAAGAACATACAAATTTAAATAACACAACGATCTTTTTCGCAGATGGTATGCATAAATGAAATTATCTTCAGAATAAATTATCCGACTCAAACGATTATAGTAGTCGGTTTGTGGTTCCTCTACGCTAAACGAAGTGCGCGCACATGAAGAGGTGTTAAATTTATACACCACATCCTCAATTAAATGCATGTAAAATTATTCTAATTTTCAACTGATCCCACTTAATTTATATATGCAAAACAACGCACAACAGTCTCTCACATGACTTGTAATTTTTTTCCCACTAATTTGATTTCAGTTGAGTTCTACTAGAAACTAGTAATTTGTACATATGATCAGCTATAACCGTGTGCTTTGATATCAAATCGAAAACGAGGATTCATATAAAATGCTCAGAGTAATTTCTGCTAGAAACTGGAACATAGTGTCATCACTACTCATTCCTAATTAAGTTATGCTGTTACTTTTGTTGTTATGCCTCTTCCTCAATCTTAAACATTCTACTAGTAGTGAATACTGGCTTCAAACCAAACATGGTGAGATCCTCAAAGCTGACTGCTCGTCCTAGTAGAATCCAAAAACTAGCCATTTCCAGGTAGGTCCTTTCGATGTTTGGCTGTTCTTGCAGCATGACAGCTCGACTAACATTTGATATATACTAGAAACTGGTTATTTCTACTAGAAACTGGTTTTGTACTTGTACAATGTTTTTAAAGTGTTAATCCTAGTTTTTACTAAGTTATGTTATTTGTATCATTTCAACTAAAAGAAATAAACTAAATACACAGATAATTATTAATGTTCACAACTATAGAACAATCGATCACGCATTGATAATGGATTGCATTTTACTTGAGACTCCAACAAAGTCAAGATATAGAAGTGTATACATATATTGCATTTAGTAGATCAAAAGTTCACAAAAAGAACAAGGTGTCAGCTATTGAGAACATCAAACACAAGGTGGAGCTGTTAGTTTAATGGGTGTCAAACGGGTTAGGTCTAGTGTATAAGGGGTTGGTTCAAAAATTAACCCAGTCTAATTGAAATAAAAATAGATGTAACCCATTAGTCCTATTTATTAAATGGGTAAATCCAAGTCAACCCACCAGTTTAACAAGTTAACCATATTACTTCATACCATAATTGTATTTTTGTATGCAGTATACGTCAACAATCATAGTTTGTATATATCAATATGGTAATGTAACGAGTGGGGTAATATATCCTATCCTTTTGAGCCACACTACAACTACATTATTTTTTAAAAGTTGAAAAATGGAAATATTAAAACTAAATGTCTATCCATTCGCTATTCCCCGGCATTACATTACCATATTGATAATAAATTATATCCATAGACCAGAATTTGCATAATATACTCAAATAAAATAAATATTATAAACAAAAATTTACATATCAATCATGTTGGGGAAATCTCGGTCTTTCCCGCTTCGTGAAGTTAAGATAGGCAATTAAGAATAAAAGTAGCAACGGGTGCACAAGAGTTTATAATTCTCCAATATGGAGATTCTTCCACTATACAAAAGAATAGTAGGATTACAAGAATTTGATTACAAAAGTAGCTCACACTTGACTCAAGCTTAAGGATGGATACTTCTTAAGCTATCTCTCTTTTCTCTCAAAGAGGCTTACTAACTCTCAAGTATTTTTCTCACTTTAAGAAGTGGCTTTCTTCCTTGAATTCTTGGATGAATAGTAATAGGGCTCCTTCTCCTATTTATACTACCTAACCTCCATAATGAATGGTGGTGATTACTTGCATCCGACGGTAGAGTTTGATTCTCTAGAATGCTCCACACTCTCTAGGAATCTCTACACTCTTCCATTCCCTTCTTTATTCTTCCATAATCTTCCGTAAGGTTCCAGAAGGTTCCACACATCTCCAGAATATTCCAGAGGGTTCCACACTCTTCCACAAGCTTCTAGAGGTTTCTACACTCTTCCACAAGCTTCTAGAGGGTTCTACACTTCTCTAGAGTTCTCCGGAACATTCTAGAAAATTCTAGATTTCTCAAGAAACGTCTAGAATTTTCTAGAAACTCTCCAATTAAGGAGGGATCCCAACAAATCACTATGTTTTTTTTCACAAAATTAATTCTATCTTTGCCTTGCATTGTCTTACCTCTTCCAAAATCCAAACCCATTCATAGAAAAAAAATCTGTAAATATCCAATGCTAAATCAATTCTTAGTTTTACAAAAAAAGGTAATTTCATTATTTATTTTATGTTTATTAATTTTCAGCAGCATTAGAAAGAAGGTTAAATTATTTTGAAACCGTAAGCGTCGGGTGCCAGTGCTGTCTTAGCTGATATTTATAGTTTCTTCCTCTAAAAGTCAATCAGCTTCTTCGTGAAAAAGTACTGATTTGATCAACTTTTTATGCTTCAGATTTAGCTTAATGGATTGTAAAAGGATCTATTAGCAAATGTAATTAAGGAAGATGACATCTTAGTCCTCGGTTTTTTTAATAATAAAAAGGCAGGTTAATAATTTTTTAGCCTTAAAATTGTATTTTCCATTAATAATGTCCGCTGCAAATTTCTGTAAATAGTAATAGTGCTGTCAAAATCTGTACCTACATGGTATATTAAATATTCATTTGATCTACAAGATTAAGGCAGTGTTTGGCTAGAAAATGATTTTATATGTGGCATTTTTCAGTATGCATGTCAAATGACATGGAGGTGGAGAGGATGCAGAGAACCATAATAATTCCAACAAAGGGAGTACTGATAAGAGGGAAGAAGGTTGTTGATATTTCCTAAAAGGCGGTAAATAAGCAAATTATATATATATATATATATATATATTCAATCTTAATTGTTAAAACCATTTTCTGAATTGAACATTTCCATCTCTTCGTGCTCTTTCAAGCTTTCAAAGTAAAGACAAAACTGATTTTCAAATCGAACACTACCTGAACTTTTCACGTCTTATGTGCAGTAGCAAAATTAACCTTTGTTTGAAGGAGGGTAACATAATTGAGTTCATTTCGTGTTATGGATTTGGAACATACCCTCAAGATTCTATTAATAAGAACAACAAATTATCCAATGAATTTGAACTTTGTCACAATTAAAAACATAAGGAATACATCTTTAATATACAACTAAGTGATATCTTTACTAAAAAAATTGTTGATCCCTCTTTTTTACTTTTCAAGTTCATTTCAATATGTTATACCCTAGGTTAAATTTTTTAAGACTTATCGATGAAATGGATCAAGGTAATATATCATGGAAAAAATTCAGTTCAAAGGTAAAGAAACTACACAAAGACAAAATTGGAGGTCCATATTATAGGGAGCCTGCGGAGTTTCCTAAGCTGGAAGAAAGTTTCTATGCTAATCCACTTCGTGGCTGTATTTGTGAAAAACAACAACATAGGATTTTGAAATTAAAGTTGAAATAGAAAATAATTCTTCAAGAAGTTACATACCACCATCAGGCTTTTGAAAGAGGGTAAAGCTAATTAAGTATAAAGATTGGGAAAACTGGTTTGCTGAAGCTAATTAAGTATAAAGATTGGGAAAACTGGTTTGCTGTTGATATTTGTAATTTATAGCACATTCTTTTTGTTAGCGTGGTGCCTGCACTAAAGTAGTTTACACAAGGAATGAACTACCATAGTTGTCAGGGAATAGCAAATGGAGAGATATAATAACTCAGACTGTGATATATACAGAAAAATGGAAATATTAAAAATTGGGAGATATAATAACTTATAAGTGACATTACATTGGAGAATGTCTACAATTTTGTTGAAGAGGATAGTCAAAACTATCATTGGTATTGGTTTAAAGGATGTTTAATTATTGTTTTGATCCACCTCATAATAGAATTTATTCATATATGCTTTGAATTTCATAATTTTTCACTTGTTCTCACTAGTTTTTATTGTATCTTTTTATTCACTTAAACAGTAAAACTATTATGATTTGATTAAGTAAACAAAAAGATGAATCCAATGGATTTGACATATTCTCTACACTATTATATCTTTCACTATTTACAATGGATAATATGATTTTTTACTTCCTATAACCTATTTGTAAGACTTTCATAGAATCCATTTGCAGAATTTTTATTTTTACTATAGTATTGTTTTGGCCTATTTTCTCCGTAACGTAATGTATACATGTTCTCATTTAGACAGTTACGTATTCCACAAGCAGCTATTAATTCTTTATTACTGTGTTATTTACGTGTTGTTGATTTTTAACATTCATTTTGTGAACTTTGTTAACACGACCATAATTAAAAGAATATGAAAGCAGCGAACTCTGGCACTTATGTTAACCATCTTCCACTGTGTAAAGTAATTTGTGCTGATATTTTGCATCAAAAACCAAACATAAATGCACACATTCTAAAAGATGGAGTGTTAGTAAGAAACTTATGGTATACAGACTCTCCAACGCTTCATAGTTGATTCTAGAACCAAAAGTTTGCAATAGATAAAATAATATTAATTGAATATAATATAAATATCAAACATTTAAAAAAAAATATCAGCTCTTTCACAAAAACTTTGCATGTTGCTATATGATTTTTTTTCTTTTTTCAAAAACATTCACCTTTTTCTTAAGCATCTGTTTTGTTCCTTCAAGTGGAGAGTCAGTAGGAGCCGAATTCTTGTCACTAGCTGTCTTTATTCTTTTCTGCAAATAAAATCAGCAATTGTGTGAATTTAAAGAAATCAATCTAACAACATAAGCCATTTAGCCTAACTTAATTGAAGGTGACATCATGAGGAATTATTCACGTATTGTTTGTATATAATCAAACATAAAACAACAAGCTTGTATTAAGCATAATCCTACCAGTAAAATTAAGGGAACAGTAAATTCAAATAATGAATGAGCCACTACAATAACAAATTTTAACTAGAATATAAGGAGGCAATTTTGCAAGTACTGTATCGTCTAGAAAGTGAAATAACATGCTTGTCTGATTAATCATTTTCCTTTTTCTTCTTCAAAGAATGGATATGGTGTATACCTTAAAAACTAGTGAAATTTCATACAGAAACAGAAGTAAACAAAACAACACCAAGATCAACTAAGGATTTCTAAAATGGAGCTAACTTTACAAATAGCACAGGCTCAACAAAAAAGAAATCCATATGGATGTGAAATTCGTAGAGAACATAAGTGGACTTCATTTCTGTAATTCCATTCAAAGATAAGACAATTATGAAAAGACTTCATATTCAATACCTGATTAAAAGCGAAAAAGATTTGTAAGTACTAGAAATTTTTATAGCTTTCTCCTCGTGTCTTTTATAATTCGTATTGACTGCGTTGATTTTTCCAATCCAAAGAAACCTACCTACATTTTGGGATGTCTCACCTGAATCGTATTAGCGTATGATCAACAAATGTAAAAACAACTACAATCAATTCGTTGTAGAATCGCGTACATAGATACCGTTTGCAGTAAAAATCACAAACCCTAAAGTGTAGCAGAAATATGTAAAGTTTATCTAACGGAAATCAAGCAAAATAATCCATAGATCTAGGGCAATCTGAATCAATTATAGCCTGAATAACAAAATAACAGAAAACCTAAACATCTCCAATCAATTTGAATTGATTACCTGTTGATGGCCGTTGGCTGATTATGGTCGAGCATGAGATGACCAAGAGAGGCAAGCGTCTTAGATTAGGCGATGATCAGGAGCTCGAGATTTCTTGATCTAGGGAAAGCGTTTTTTTCTTTCCTTTTTTCTGTGTGAATGAGAAAGATAAAGAGCGTACTGCTTTGGGGAAGGGAGCGTGCCCAAGGATGTATTTAATTTTAGAGCAGATTAAATCCGTTCTAAATTTTAGAACGGTTCTCGGCCGTACCTGTCGATTATGGAACAGACTTTAGCCGTTGTTATTTCACAACGGTTGAAAGCCGTTGCGAATTTTCCGCAATAGGGAGTTGCAAAATTGCTGTTATGGTGTAGTGCCGCCTTCAGAGGACCCGACTTATTTTATGAATGGCTAGTGGTGCCCTTTGGTTTATGCAATGCTCCGGCATACTTCGTAGATCTGATGCATAGAGTCTTCCAAGATGTTCTAAATAAATTTGTGCTGGTGTTCATCGACGATATCCTTATCTTCTCTAAGTCCACTGCTGAACACGAAAAACATCTGAAAGAAGTCTTGGAGATTTTGCGTAGAAATGTGCTAAAAGCCAAATTCTCCAAGTGCATATTCTGGCAAGAAGAGGTGAAATTCCTCGGCATGTTGTATCTAAAGAAGGCATCTCAGTAGATCCGGGAAAGATCTCGGCCATCAAAGATTGGAAGCAGCCTACTACGCCAACTGAAGTCAGAAGTTTCTTAGGTCTAGCTGGTAACTATCGGAAATTCATTAAGGATTTCTCGAGATTATCTTGCCCATTGACGAAGCTGACTAAGAAGCATACCAAGTTCATTGGACACCGGAATGTGAGGTAGCTTTCCAGGAGCTGAAACAAAAATTGATCACTGCTCCTGTGTTGACCATTATTGATGGCAATCAGGATCTGAAAGTCTAGACAGACGCCTCTAGAGAAGGTTATCCTTTCCACCTAAATAAACATGTCAAAAATGACACTTTTCTAATGCCAAATCTTATTTTAACATGTTTTTCTTTTCTTTATTTAAGGTATTGGTGCAGTGCTAATGCAAAGAGACAAGGTTGTCACATATGCTAGCCGCTAGTTAAAACCACATGAGAAGAATTATGCCACTCATGATCTTGAGCTAATGGCCATAGTATTTGCTTTAAAGATATGGAGGCACTATCTCTTGGGCGAGAAATTTGAGCTATACACTGACCACAAATCCTTAAAATATCTATTCACCCAAAGAGATTTGAACTTGAGGCAACAGCATTGGGTTGAATTCCTTGCACCCTATGAATTAGACATCTTATATACTCCAGGGAAAGCCAATGTAGTGGAAGATGCTCTTAGCAGAAGGAATGCGGCTAGCACCAACCTTATCCTTGCAAATCTCATCATTACCCCTACCTTGATTGATAAGATCTCGGCTTTTCAGAAGAATGATGAATTTATTCAGAGAATCATCAAAAGGATCAGGGAAGGCGAGTCCATGAGTTTCCAGATTGATGACAAAGGAGTTCTGAGGCTATTGGGCCAAATTTGTGTTCCGAATCTTCCTGAGCTCAGAAAGGAAGTGATGGACGAATGTCACAACTCTAAGCTCAACATTCATCCGGGTGTGAGCAAGATGTACCATGACCTCAAGCGTACTTTTTGGTGGAGATCTATGAAGAGAGATATCTCTATCTATGTTTCTAGATGTCCCACCAGCCAGCAAGTTAAAAGCGATCAACAAAAGCTAGCAGGTCCATTGCAACCGCTAGGGGTTCTAAGTTGGAAATGGGACGAAATTTCTGTGGACTTTATTGATGGCTTGCCCCGAACTAGGAAAGGCAATGACGGTGTAACAACCCTGAACTATAGGGTAAATTTAAAAATTTATTTTAATTTATTTTAATGGGTTTTGATATTTAAAATAATTTATTTTAAATAATAATGATTAAAAAATCTATCTAAATCGAAGTTAGGATGAATAATTTAATTTTAAGTATAAAAGGAGTTAGAAATAGCGCGGTAGTTTGAAAAGTCAAACTTGAACTTTGACTGACCGTATTGGATGCAAAATTTAATGGATTTTAATGAAACTAAAAATATTAGAATCTATTTAAAAATATATTTCTAACGAATCTGAAAAACTGAAATTTCATAGTAGGAATCAAAAGTTATGCCCAGTTTAAAATTCAGAAAGGTCGCTATGAAATTTATATATAATATATAAAGGTCAAAAATGCTACTTTTTGCATACGAAGGAATTTGGGCTTGAAACAACTTCCATTGAGTTTAGAATGACATTTCTGCATTTAAAAAGCATAAACACTTATATATTTCGAGTTTCGAAAATTATTTGTTTAAAAATGTATTTTTAATATGTAATATATACGCCTTGAAAATAGCCATTTTCAGACGACCTCTGTTTTCGACGAAACTACTTTTATTGGATCCGGAATGTTAAAATATGTTTTAGTTTAATTTTTCATAATTTTTAGAATTAATCTGTGACCGTGGCAAAAAGATACGTGTTTTGACAATTTCTGTCAATTTTAATCGTCTTGAAAAATGCCATTTTTCAAATAGGCTCAGAATTGAACGAAATTAATTTTCCTAGGTTTGCAGCGTCAAAACATAGCTAAATATATTTTTTGGGATTTTTCGAAGTTAATTTGTGGCCCCGGTGAATTTATTCGTACGATTGAATAAAAAATAAAAGAAAATATTTTAAAATAAAGAAAACTGGGTCAAGACAGTCGTTTGGGCCTGCGGGACATAGCTAGATGAGTCCGGAATAGGGGTTAATGGGTAGGAACGACAGTCGTTGTGCTGAAATCTGAAAAAGTTGCAAATCGGGCCTTAGTGGGTAATTAGTGAATATGATAATATAAATAATATGCTAAATGACAAACCCCAAAGCCTAATTTCAAATGAACCAGCCGCCACTACCCTGATGCATGGCCGAAATTGTCAGTTTTCCATCTCTTAATTTCTCTCAATCCAAACTATAACTTCTGGCAATCCATAGACCAAATCGAAGAGATTCTTCTTAGCTACAATTATATACAGAGATGATGAGATTTAATGAAGAAATTTAGCCAGAAATTGCTCCCCAACCCGCGGCCAAAACAGCCCCGCCGCCCCCTGTAGGGCCACCGCGGCCTCCACCTCCCTAGGCGTCGCGCTCCCCTTTTCTCCCTCTTCGATGTGTCACCTCCTGATCGCCTCCAAGCCTCTTGATTTCGAGTTAAATTCAACCCTAGATTTGAAGGCTATGGGTTTAACTAACGGCAAGTCAATTTGGAGAGAGGAAGAAGAAGGTAGGGTTGACTTTTCAACCTTATTTATCTAAATTAATTAATTTAAATTTTTACCAAACTTAATTTAGCTATATCTCACTTGTACGAACTCGGATTCGAACGATTTTAGGTGCGCCACAATCATGAGACCGAGACCTTCGCAATGAAACTGACTAGACCTGATTTTGAGCAAGTTGAAATTTGGCCAATTTTTGGATCTGAACGGCTCAGAAATTCAAAACGAAGTGAGATTTCTATTTTAAAGTTTATATTTTTATTCCTCGATGCTTGAATCTCATATATATGTATTTATATAATCAAATCTGTGTTTGTTGTACTTAAATTTTGTTGCTTGTGATTGGTGACTGATTGTATTGTTCGTGTGCAACAGATCTGGTCATGTATAACCAGAATTCTCCATTGTTTAAATCTGAGTGACGAATCTGAGCATTATTTTGAATTAATGTCGATAATAATTTATAAAGATTTTAACTTTTGTTTTTTTTAATAAAAGCTTGAAACTTTGTTTGTGTGAAATATAAAGATTTAACCTTTGTTAAATATAAAGAATGTTCCTTTTTGATTGTAAATAAAAGTTTCATTTTTGGTTTTAAATATAAAAATATCAGCTTTGTTAATGAAAAAGAATCAATTTTTTTATGTGTAATGGAAAAAGAATCATTTTTGTGTGTGAGTAAAAGAATTTGCTTTTGTTTGTTAATATAAAAGATATCATTTTGGTCTTGGTTTTGTTGATATAAAAAGACATCATTTTTGTCTTTGTTTTGAAAAAAAAGATATTATTTTTGTTAAAAAGAAAAGAATGATTTTCACTGTCATTTGTTTTAATGAATTTGACATTATTTTGCACCGTCATTTGTTAGAAATGTAATGAACAATATTTACACCGTTATATGATAAGTTAGGAAATGAACAATTTTTACACCGTTATGTGTTAAGTTAGAAAATGAACATTACTTACACCGTTATGTATTAACTTAGAAAAAACATTACTTCCGCCGCCATTTTATTAGAAATGAAAAGTAGGTCATTAATTTCATTAGTTAAAAATGAAAATTACATTTACATGTAATAAGATGAATAAGAAGAAAAGATTACATATTCATGTAATGAGATTAAAAAGTAGGAAGTTTACATTTTCATGTAAATAAGATAGAAAAGAAGTAAAGTTACATTCTTCCTAATGTAAATAAGAAAAGAAGTAAAGCTTACATTTTCAATGTAAATAATATTAAAAAGAAAATTTACATTTTTAATGTAAATTAGATTAAATAGAAAAGTTTACATTTTCTTAATGTAATATTAGAAAACATAGAAAAGAATCATATTTCATTATGAAATATGATTTGCATTAAAAGCACATTTTTAATGTAAACTTAGAAAGAATCATATTTTTATTAAGAAATATGTTTTGCATTAAAAATACATTTTTAATGTAATAGTAGAAACATAGTAGGATGAGGTTATAATAAAAAAAAGTTAGAATTTAAAAAGATTGCCTTTTTAGTTGTCAATATGTTAAATTAAGAAGATTTGTTTCCAAAATGTTATCAATCTTGAATTAAAGGAATGTTTTTATTTTATATTCAATTAATTGAAATGATTGGCGTTGATTTAGAAAGATTACGTCTTTATTGTCTAAAAGTTACAATAAACGGATTCAATAAAAGATTACATCTTTGGTGTCAATATGTTAAAGAAAAATATGGTCTCGAAATTGAACATCTTGAAAAGGTTGTTATTATAAAATCATAATAATATGGAAAGTTACAATTTATATTAAGATACTTGAAATCAAGATATTTAGAAATAAAGAATATCTTAAAATTAAGATTCCTTGATGGAAAGGATAATTTCAAATGATTTGGAAAAAATTAATTACAATTATAAATTATAATTGTGCTTGGACATGAGGTTAGGTTACATTTGTGGTAGAAGTCTGCCCGGACCCGACCGGCATATCCAGCAGCCACTAATGTTGAACCTAATGTGAGAGGTCTAAGTGCACAAATACGAAACGGACCATGACATGAGGTTAAGCCCAACTTGTGGAATTAGTCTGCCCGGAACGGACTGGCACATCCAGCATCCACAAGTCGTAGGCTTAATGTGAGAGGTCTAGCCCATTATAAAATACAAATGGATAAGAAAATGAGTTGGACTATTTAATCCGTTTTAAAAATAGCAACGCAAAAAACCCGAACGAGTTTATCGATTTATTTTGTCCGTTTTATAATGAATATTAAAAGAGAAATTTCAAAATTAACATTTTGGAAAATAATATTATTATAAAATGGATAACATATAGAATAATCAATTTTTAGATTATAGTTGGAATCATGAAAATGCTTATGGAAATGAAATCATATTTTTTTAGTGTAACATGAGTGCATAAGAAATAAATATAATCATTTGTTTTAATGTCATTTAATTGCATATGAAAATAAAATCATATTTGGGAGTAGCGTTAAAGTACATGAAAATAAAATCATGTTTGGAGTAGCATTAATGCATACGAAATAAAAACATGTGTTGGAATCATGTGAATGCATATGAAATAGCTTCATAATTTAAAGTCATGTTAATTATATGGAATATGATCGTATTTTTAACGTTATGTTAATATATTAAATTTAAAACATATTTTAGTATTATGTTATTATCTTAAAAATAAATATATTTTTAAGATCATGTTCATATATTGAAGATGAAACATGTTTTTAGTGTCATGTTCATATATTAAAATGGGGCATAATTTTAGTGGTTTTCATTGGAAAGAATTAAACGTTTTAAGGACTTCAATTTAATATAAGTTGACTCTGAAAAGATAGTAGTTAAATAAAAGTAAAAGTTACATTTTTCATGTAATTGAATTAAGGTGAAATTACATTTTTCATGTAAAAGAACAATAGTATGAAATTTACATATTTATGTAAAAAGATTTTTAGTAAAGATTATAGCGATGAAATTTACATTTTAATGAATGGATTTTCATTAAAAAGGATAAGGAAACAAAATATACATTTTGAGTAATTTGAAAGATGAAAGAAAAATGTACATTGTTGTGTATAGTTTGTGAATGTGAATTATAATAAAAATAAAACAATATTGTGTGTCATGTTATACCTTGATATTATATATACAAATAGGGATATTTGTTGTTAGCAAAATATATGGATGAAGGAATTATATATAATTATATATATAGAAATTAAAATCAAGCGAATCGAGCGTGGTAGTTCGCATTTTGGAATTGTGTCTTTAAATTTTTATACCGAAAGATCCGACCGTCGGATTTTCCCAAAATTGAAACCGTTAGGTTCGCCTTGGGAAAATCTTTCAAACGATATGAATTTTGTTAAAATCCAACGGTTAGATTTAGAGGATTGTGTAAAACAAATTTGGGTGAAAACAGCGCCATGGTCGCCTATAGACATGAAGCGTCGTTAAATAAAATTCAACTATTTTTATGTAAATAAAAATATAGATTAATCGTTATAAATTAATATTAATGATATGAAATGATTTTTAGTTATATATATATATATGCGAGTATCATTTGAAAAGTCCGAGTTCAATCTCATTTCAAATGATTATACGTCGATCCAAGTCGAAGAGTTGAAGACGGTGATTGAAGACCGATGATCTTCACGTCGAATGGATGAGTTACCATTGACGCCCATGATTGGAGTAGCTACCTTGAAGGGGCTACAATGGTGGTCGGCCAGATTACTTGATGGTTGTTCGGATATGCGAGGTATAAGGTGCCTCCGGTTTCGTTCAGACCCAGAACGGACTTGAAAATGGATTGTATGTCTGACGTTGTATTCCTTTATACGGTATTCGTTGATCTCTGCTAAATATATGTCTGTTTGGTGTTTAACACCCTTCTCTAAGACGTACGAGCTTAGAGGTTATATATTGGTAGGAATCAACGGTATGATATGGATTGACAATGTGGCATGCTATGATGCAATTGATCAAGGTTTTTGTTGAAAAGCAGGCCTTGTGGTTGATGATCGAAGCACAGCTTGAACAGGCATAGCTTTGTGCATTACGTAGCTTCACGGGCCTCACAACCCAGTTGGAGTCTAAAATGGGAGAAGGGAACGCAGGGAGAGCAGCACGTTTCTTTCTAGCTAGAATTGGTGTTTGGGTTTTACACGGCCCGACATTTTACTTACGTGGATGATGGAATGAGGCGCCTCGGATGATAGGTCCTATAGGACCGTGAAACGTGTGTTCAGGAATTGCCAATCCACAAAGCTGTATGTGTGGACCGGCCCTGCAGCTTTCCAAGGATTCACTACCGGGGATCCTGAGACATTAGCTAGAGTGTCTCGAATCGGTAAGGAGCTCCTCCCTAGCCTTGACTCATGATGGAAAACCAAATTCCCAATATGACCCTACGGATTTGATTGTATTACTAGTATGGAGGCATAGTATATGGTAGCTATGCTTCCTAGGATTGATACATTTACTTTGAAATGTTTTTGAAACATATACACACTAATAATAATATCAAACCCGTTTTTATCGTCTCAAGCATTTTTGACCATTATAAGGTAAAACTCTATCCTCTGGTTTGCGTTGCATTGTGTGATGGGTCTTAAGTCTTACGATGGTTTCATTTTTCTAAAACGCATTGCGTTGTTTTGACAATTTACTTTTGATTATGCACTGGCAATCCAATGAAGCAAACCCGTTCCGCGTTAGCAGCGTGGTCCTGTGATTAGCCTTATTATTAGATCAGTTAAGTTAGAATTCTCACACCAGTCCCATGACTGACTCGTAGTTTGTTTCACTTTGCAAACTCGGGTGCCCTCTTTTCCACATGGGCAGTCGAGTAGCTTTTTGCAGATATTTATCTCTTGAGCAGGATTCTGGATCGAAGCCAAAAGCTGTGTCCAGAGCATAGAAAGTCTTCCGCTGTGTATTGTATTAATTTACTGTAATTTATCTTCCGCTGTAATTTTGTTCGATGTACTCTGATATTCTGTACTCTGATGTAACATTCTTGTAATGTTTTTAAAAGTCTGCTGTTTTTGTTCTAATGTGTTGTATTCTCAGAGTTAAAGTATTCGGGTTTTGAACGGTCTTGATCGATCTTGCGATCGATCTGGTTGGGCGAAACCCGGGGCCGTTACAGTTGGTATCAGAGCTCTGGTTAGTTCAAATCTTTGGGGTACAACTCGTTAGAACTGAACAAAGACTCATCAGAGATTGGATTAGTAATATCCAATAAGAATACTCATTAGAGATAGGATCAGTAGTATCCTAGAATGAGAAAACTCATTAGAGATGAGGTAGTAATGCCCTAGAATGAGTTGAGAGTGCCTAGTTTATAATTAACATATTTTTGATTATATATAATCCATCTTTGGAAATATGATTTTTGAATATATAAAGTCATATATTTTAAAAGTTAATCAACAATTTTTTTTTATAGAAATGAATTAAAGAATAAAAGATGATTTAATTAATTAAACAACTTTTAGCTTTGTTCCTTTTCGAGGACGAAAAGTTTTTAAGTGGGGGAGACTGTAACAACCCTGAATTTTGGGGTAAATTTAAAAATTTATTTTAAGTTATTTTAATGGGTTTTGAAATTTAAAATAATTTATTTTAAATAATAATGATTAAAAAAATTATTTAAATCGAAGTTAGGATGAATAATTTAATTTTAAGTATAAAAGGAGTTAGAAATAGCGTGGTAGTTTGAAAAGTCAAACTTGAACTTTGACTGACCGTACAGGATGCAAAATTTAACGGATTTTAGTGAAACCAAAAATATTAGAATTTATTTAAAAATATCTTTCTAACGAATCTGAAAATTGAAATTTCATAGCGGGAATCAAAAGTTATGCCCAGTTTAAAATTTAGAAAGGTCGCTATGAAATTTATATATAATATATAAAGGTCAAAAATGCTACTTTTTGCATACGAATGAATTTGGGCTTGAAACCACTTCCATTGAGTTTAGAATGACGTTTCTGCATCTAAGAATTATAAACACTTATATATTTCGAGTTTCGAAAATTATTTGTTTAAAAATGTATTTTTAATATGTAATATATACGCCTTGAAAATAGCCATTTTTCAAACGACCTCTGTTTTCGACGAAACCACTTTTGTTGGATCCAGAATGTCAAAATATGGTTAAGTTTAATTTTTCATAATTTTCAGAATTAATTTGTGACCGTGGCAAAAAGATATGTGTTTTGTCAATTTAAGTCAATTTTAATCGTCTTGAAAAATGCCATTTTTCAAATAGGCTCAGAATTGAACGAAATTAATTTTTCTAGGTTTGCAGTGTCAAAACATAGCTAAATAAATTTTTCGGGATATTTCGAAGTTAATTTGTGGCCTCGGTGAATTTATTCATACGGTTGAATAAAAAATAAAAGAAAATATTTTAAAATAAAGAAAACTGGGTCAAGACAGTCGTTTGGGCCTGCGGGACATAGCTAGATGAGTCCAGAATAGGGGTTAATGGGTAGGAACGTCAGTCGTTGGGCTGAAATCTGATAAAGTTGCAAATCGGGCCTTAATGGGTAATTAGTGAATATAATAATATAAATAATATGCTAAATGACAAACCCCAAACCCTAATTTCAAATGAACCAGCCGCCACTACCCTGATGTATGGCCGAAATTGTCAGTTTTTCATCTCTTAATTTCTCTCAATCCAAACTATAACTTCTAGCAATCCATAGACCAAATCGAAGAGATTCTTCTTAGCTACAATTCTATACGGAGATGATGAGATTTAATGAAGAAATTTGGCTAGAAATTGCTCCCCAACCAGCGGCCAAAACAGCCCCGCCGCCCCTTCAGGCCCCACCGCGGCCTCCACCTCCCTAGGCGCCGTGCTCTCCTTCCCTCCCTCTCTGATGTGCCACCTCCCGATCGCCTCCAAGCCTCCTAGATTTCGAGTTAAATTCAACCCTAGATTTGAAGGCTATGGGTTTAACTAACGGAAGGTCAATTTGGAGAGAGGAAGAAGACGGTAGGGTTGACTTTTAAGCCTTATTTATCTAAATTAATTAATTTAAATTTTTACCAATCTTAATTTAACTATATCTCACTCGTACGAACTCGGATTCGAACGATTTCAGGTGCGCAACGATCGGGAGACCGAGACCTTCGCAATGAAACTGACTAGACCTGATTCTGAGCAAGTTGAAATTTGGCCAATTTTTTGATCTGAACGGCTCAGAAATTCAAAATGAAGTAAGATTTCTATTTAAAAGTTAATATTTTTATTCCTCGATGCTTGAATCTCATATGTATGTATTTATATAATCAAATTTGTGTTTGTTGTACTTAAATTTTGTTGTTTGTGATTGGTGACTGATTGTATTGTTTGTGTGCAATAGATCTGGTCATGTATAACAAGAATTCTCCATTGTTTGAATCTAAGTGATGAATCTGAGCATTATTTTGAATTAATGTCGATAATAATTTATAAAGATTTTTACTTTTGTTTTTTTTAATAAAAGCTTGGAACTTTGTTTGTGTGAAATATAAAGATTTAACCTTTGTTAAATATAAAGATTGTACCTTTTTGATTGTAAATAAAAGTTTCATTTTTGGTTTTAAATATAAAAATATCAGCTTTGTTAATGAAAAAGAATCATTTTTTTTATGTGTAATGGAAAAAGAATCATTTTTGTGTGTGAGTAAAAGAATTTGCTTTTGTTTGTTAATATAAAAGATATCATTTTGGTCATGGTTTTGTTGATATAAAAAGACATCATTTTTGTCTTTGTTTTGAAAAAAAAGATATCATTTTTGTTAAAAAGAAAAGAATTATTTTCACTGTTATTTGTTAAAATGAAATTGACATTATTTTGCACCGTCATTTGTTAGAAATGTAATGAACAATATTTACACCGTTATGTGATAAGTTAGGAAATGAACAATTTTTACACCGTTATGTGTTAAGTTAGAAAATGAACAATACTTACACCGTTATGTGTTAAGTTAGAAAAAGAACATTATTTCCGCCGCCGTTTTATTAGAAATGAAAAATAGGTCATTGATTTCATTAGTTAAAAATGAAAATTACATTTTCGTGTAATAAGATGAATAAGAAGAAAAGATTACATATTCATGTAATGAGATTAAAAAGTAGGAAGTTTACATTTTCATGTAAATAAGATAGAAAAGAAGTAAAGTTACATTCTTCCTAATGTAACTAAAAAAAGAAGTAAAGCTTACATTTTCAATGTAAATAAGATTAAAAAGAAAATTTACATTTTTAATGTAAATTAGATTAAATAGAAAAGTTTACATTTTCTTAACGTAATATTAGAAAACTTAGAAAAGAATCATATTTCATTATGAAATATGATTTGCATTAAAAGCACATTTTTAATGTATACTTAGAAAGAATCATATTTTTAATTAGAAATATGTTTTGCATTAAAAATACATTTTTAATGTAATAGTAGAAACATAGCAGCATGAGGTTACAATAAAAAAAAAAATAGAATTTAAAAAGATTACCTTTTTAATTGTCAATATGTTAAATTAAGAAGATTTGTTTCCAAAACGTTTTCAATCTTGAATTAAAGGAATGTTTTTATTTTATATTCTATTAATGGAATTGATTGACGTTGATTTAGAAAGATTACGTCTTTATTGTCTAAAAGTTACAATAAAAGGATTCAATAAAAGATTACATCTTTGGTGTCAATATGTTAAAGAAAAATATGGTCTCAAAATTGAGCATCTTGAAAAGGTTGTTATTATAAAATCATAATAATATGGAAAGTTACAATTTATATTAAGATACTTGAAATCAAGATATTTAGAAATAAAGAATATCTTAAAATTAAGATTCCTTAATGGAAAGGATAATTTCAAATAATATGTTTTGGAAAAAATTAATTATAATTATAAATTATAATTGTGCTTGGACACGAGGTTATGTTACATTTGTGGTAGAAGTCTGCCCGGACCCGACCGGCATATCCAGCAGCCACTAATGTTGAACCTAATGTGAGAGGTCCAAGTGCACAAATACGAAACGGGCCATGACATGAGGTTAATCCCAACTTGAAGAATAAGTCTGCCCGGAACCGACCGACACATCCAGCATCCACAAGTCGTAGGCTTAATGTGAGGTCTAGCCCATTATAAAATACAAATGGATAAGAAAATAAGTTGGGCTATTTAATCCATTTCAAAAATAGCAAAGCATTTTTATAAAACCTAAAGAGTTTATCGATTTATTTTGTCCATTTTATAATGAATATTAAAAAAGAAATTTCAAAATTAATATTTTGGAAAATAATATTATTATAAAAAGGATAACATATAGAGTAATCAATTTTTAGATTATAGTTGGAATCATGAAAATGCATATGAAAATGAAATCATGTTTTTTAGTGTAACATGAGTGCATAAGAAATAATATAATCATTTGTTTTAATGTCATTTAATTGCATATGAAAATAAAATCATATTTAGGAGTAGCCTTAAAGTATATGAAAATAAAATCATGTTTGGAGTAGCGTTAATGCATATGAAATAAAAACATGTGTTGGAATCATGTGAATGCATATGTAATAGCTTCATAATTTAAAGTCATGTTAATTATATGAAATATGATCGTATTTTTAACGTTATGTTAATATTTAAAATTTAAAACATATTTCAGTGTTATGTTATTACCTTAAAAATAAATATATTTTTAAGATCATGTTCATATATTGAAGATGAAACATGTTTTTAGTGTCATGTTCATATATTAAAATGGGGCATAATTTTAGTGTCATTTTCATTGGAAAGAATTAAACATTTTAAGGACTTCAATTTAATATAAGTTGACTCCAATGAAAAGATAGTAATTGAATAAAAGTAAAAGTTACATTTTTTCATGTAATTGAATTAAAGTGAAATTACATTTTTCATGTAAAAGAACAACAGTATGAAATTTACATATTTATGTAAAAAGATTTTCAGTAAAGATTATAATGACGAAATTTACATTTTAATGGATGGATTTTCATTAAAAATGATAAGGAAACAAAATATACATTTTGTGTAATTTGGAAGCTGAAAGAAAAATGTACATTGTTGTGTATAGTTCGCTAATGTGAATTATAATAAAAATAAAACATTATTGTTTGTCATGTTATAACTTGATATTATATATACAAATAGGGATATTTGTTGTTAGCAAAATATATGGATGAAGGAATTATATATAATTATATCTTTACTAATAATCGGAATAGGTTTGGTGTCACACTTTTTTGGTGTACACGCAAACTACCGAAAATGCCCTTTATTCGAAATTATGACCTACATTTCATCTCTGCTGATCAAAATTAATTGCTTTATTTTCCGAAACAGTCAATTCCTTAAATTCTCATACTCATTCCTATAATATTAATTTCTCTATTTCCAGAAATAGTCAATTCCTTAAAATTCTCATATTCATTCCTATAATATTAATTGCTCTATTTCTAGAAACAGACAATTTCTTAAAATTCTCATATTCATTCCTATCTTTATTGATAGTTCAAAATATCACCTTAAATTTGGCAACTTGACGGTTTCTTATTTTTAAATGCTCCTACAGTAGATAATGGATTACGTAGCGAATTTGCAGAATTTTTATTTTTGAAATTTTATGCAATTATTTTTACTTATTATCATATAAACATATATTAAACAGTTAAAATTAATTGCCACGCCTATCAAGTTAGACATATATGCTTAAAATAATTTAAAGCATATATTAAAAACAATTTCGTTAGAAATCCAAATGTTTATATGTGCTTCGTGCGTGGTCTTGGCATACTTTATGTTTATATGTTTACATGTTTGTATCACCTTAAATTTTGCAACTAGACAGTTCCTTATTTTTGAATGCTTGAACTCTATAAATATCGCCTAAGATTCTCCACCATTTCTCCACTCCACCATTACTCGTACTATTCTCCACCGTTTCTTCATAGGCCAAACCAATTTTTATACATGCCTTTACTTCGTAGGCCAAATCAATTTTTTTAAATGTAAAGGATGATAATATGAGTTAATTATTGGTGGAGAGGGTGCAAATTAATTTTTAAACATGCCTTTACTTCGTAGGCCAAATCAATTTTTTATTATATACCTTTACATTTGTTGTATAATTTTTTTAATACTACTAAACTGCTTATGCCTGCATCTGTTCCACTCTTTTAGTCTGCTTTTAATTATTTTGAGCACATGCTCCACTTGGTAAAAATTGCATCCTTCCATCTATTCATGCATTTCCATATTTATTGCATTATGTCAATTATTGGCATAGCGGAAAGACTCTCTTTTCTTTAATTTTTTTTCCTTTTCAATCAAAGAAATATGCCATGGGTTATGCTTATCTATAGAAGTATTTAAATATTGGATTTGATACTTTAAAAATAATAATCCACGCGCGAAGCGCGTGCCGTGACGCTCGTATATAGAAATTAAATCAAACGAATCGAGCGTGGTAGTTCGCATTTTGGAATCGTGTCTTTATATTATTATACCGAAAGATCCGACAGTCAAATTTTCCCAAAACTGAAACCGTTAGGTTTGCCTTGGGAAAATCTTTCCAACGATATGAATTGTGTTAAAATCCAACGGTTAGATTTAGAGGAATGTGTAAAACAATTTTGGGTGAAAACAGCGCCAAGGTCTCCTATTGACATGAAGCGTCGTTAAATAAAATTCAACTATTTTTATATAAATAAAAATATTGATTAATCGTTATAAATTAATATTAACGGTATGAAATGATTTTTAGTTATATATATATATATATATATATATATATGCGAGGATCATTTGAAAAGTCCGAGTTCAATGTCATTTCAAATGATTATACGTCGATCCAAGTCAAAGAGTTGAAGACGGTGATTGAAGACCGGTGATATTCACGTCGAATGGATGAGTTACCATTGACGCCCATGATTGGAGTAGCTACCTTGAAGGGGCTACAATGGCGGCCAGCCAGACTACTTGTTGGTTGTTCGGATATGCGAGGTATAAGGTGCCTTCGGTTTCGTTCAGACCCAGAACGGACTTGAAAATGGATTGTATGTCTGACGTTGTATTCCTTTATACGGTATTCATTGATCTCTGCTAAATATATATCTGTTTGGTGTTTAACACCCTTCTCTAAGATGTACGATCTGGTCGGGCAAAACTCGGGGCCGTTACAGACGGTGTATGGGTGATCATAGATCGCCTCACAAAGACTGCCCATTTCATTCCTGTCAAATTCAATAGAACAGCTCGGAGTTTGGCACAGCTTTATTTTAGAGAGATTGTCAGACTGCACGGAGTTCCCAGCAGCATTGTCAGTGACCGCGATCCGATATTTGCTAGCAAGTTCTGGGAAGCTTTCCAAGAAGAGCTAGGGACTAAGCTGAATATGAGCACTGCTTACCACCCTCAGACAGATGGCCAGACTTAGAGGGTGAACCATATATTGGAGGACTTGTTGCGAGCATGCATCTTAGATTTTGGTGGGTCATGGGAAGATCATTTCCACTTGGTCAAATTTTCTTATAATAAAAGCTATCAAGTAATTCTGCAGATGTCGCCATTTGAAGCATTATATGGCAGGCTATGCAGATCTCCAGCATGTTGGGTAGAACCCGGAAATCGATTGGTATTGGGCCCCAACATGATTCGCGAAGCCTCGGAAAGTGTTGACTTTACTAAGAAGCGTTTGCTTGCTTCCCAAAGCCGACAAAAGAGCTATGCAGACACTCGAAGAAGGGATTTAAAATTCTCTGTCGGTGATCTTGTATACTTGAAGGTTTCCCCACTGAGTGGTGTAGTTCGATTTGGGAAGACTGGGAAATTGGCACCGAGATTCATTGGTCCATTTCCTATTCTCGAAAAGATTGGAACTCTCACCTATAGAGTGCAGTTACCTGACTGGTTGCCAGGGATCCATAATGTATTTCATGTGTCCCAACTCCAAGAAGCATGTTCACGATCTAGATTACCCCGGCCCTAGCAGTGAGAAGGGAGCCAGTGAAGATTGTGGGCAAAGAAACTAGTGTGCTGAGGAACAAGAGGATCCACTTGGTTAACGTGCAGTGGAGCGGGGAACCTAGAGACTGCACGCGGGAGACCGAGGATAACATCAAACAGGCCTATCCCAATTGCAGAGTGTAGAGTGGATATCTCCGAGTGACTCTTATGTTGAGGTACATTTACAATACCTTGCATTTTCTATTTTGTTTCCTACTTTACCATTATTTCCTTTTCGAGGACGAAAAGATTTTAAGTGGGGGAGATTGTAACAACCCGGAAAATCCAAACCAATTTAAAAAATTTATTTTGGCTATTTCAGTAAATTTTGAATAGCTAAAGTAATGTATTTTAAATAATAATGATTAAAAATTCATTTTAATCGAAGTTAGAGCAAAAGTATTCATTTTGATTTCTAAAGAATTTAGACATAGTACGGTAGTTTGAAAAAGTCAAACCTGTACTTTGACCGAATGTACCGGATTCAAAATTTAACGGATTTTAGTGAAACTAAAAATATCTAAATCTGTTTGAAAATATCTTTCCAACGAATCTGAAAAATCAAAATTTCATAGCGGGAATCAAAAGATATGGCCAGTTGAATATTCGAAAAGGTCGCTATAGTATAATTTATAGCCCGTATAAAAGGCCATTTTTCAAATGATCTCCGTTTTCGATGAAACCACTTTTGTTGGATTCGGAATGTCAAATTATTACTAGGTTTAAATTTTCATAATTTTTTGAATTAATATGTGAGCGTCAAAAGAAAATGTGTTTTGTCAATTTTAGTCAAATCTAATCGACTTGAAAATAGCCGTTTTTCGAACAGTCTCAGAATTCGATGAAAATAATTTTGTTAGGACCGTATCGTCAAAACAAAGCCAGAAATAATTTTTTTGGATTTTTCTGAGTTCGTATGTGGCCCCGGTGAATTTAAATATATGATCAAATTAATTATTTAAATAATAAATTAAAGATTTCAGCCACAGATAGTCATTTGGGCTGACGAGACCTAGCCCATTGGATCCGGAACAGGGGATATTTGCTAGGGTAAACTTCAATTGGACTAAATTCGGATTATTTTAAGATGTAAGGTTTTATTTGTAAAAATTACATTAAAAATATTATAAAAATAGGGCAAATTCCTTTCAAACCCTAAACCCATCGTGTAGCCGCCGCCATCCACATTTTTCATGGCTGAAAACTTCCTAACTTCAACCACTAATATCCACCAATCCTCTCAATAAAATTCCTCACTCCATTTCGAGCTTTTGAAGAGATTTTCTTGCTCTTTATTTCCATACGGCTTGATCGATCTCTGGTGGCTCGAACACCGAGGTACAGACCCCCAAACTTGCGCCATAGACCACTGCCGCCCTCCCCCTAGGCTCGACCGAGCTGCATGCGAGTGGGCCCCCTGGTGCGCTGCTTGTAGCTCTTCGACGCGCCACCTTCTGATCGTCCTCTAGTGCTGCAGATCGGAAGCAAAGTTCTACCCTAGTTCTGAAGTAATTGGGTTAACTAACGGCCGATTTCTGGTTTGAGGAAGAAGGTATAAATCCTTAAATAAATAAATTAAAATAGATAAAAATAAATCATTTTGTAATGTTATTGATTTGGAATAGAATTTCCGTTTCGACAAAAATAAATCATTTTGTAATGTTATTGATTTGGAATAGAATTGCCATTTCAATAAAATAAATCATTTTGTAATGTTATTGATTTGGAATAGAATTGCCATTTCAATAAAATAAACCATTTTGTAATGTTATTGATTTGGAATAGAATTTCCATTTCAATAAAATAAACCATTTTGTAATGTTATTGATTTGGAATATAATCGCCATTCCAATAAAAATAAATCATTTTCTTATGTTGAATTGCATTAGATTTTCAATTCAACATAAAAACATTATTTGGATTTTTTTTTTGAATTGAATTAAATAGTCAATTCAATATAAAATTATTATTTTGATCATATTTTTTGAATTGAATTAGATTGTCAATTCAATATTAAAAATATCTTTTTATCATTTTTGAGCATTGAAATAGAATTGTAAATTTAACATTAAACATTATTTTATCATTTATTGTATTGAAATAGAATTGTCAATACAATGGAAAATATATCATTTTTGTCTATTTCGTTGAATTGAGATAAGTTGTTCTTTTATTTGCATTCCTCGATGCAAATAAACATTGTATTAAAAAGTTGTTCTTTTGTTTGCATCCCTTGATGCAAATAAACACTGAAAGAAAAGATGTTCTTTTATTTGTATTCGCTAATGCAAATATACATTGAAAAATAAAGATGTTCTTTTATTTGTATTCGCTAATGCAAATATACACTGAAAAATAAAGATGTTCGTTTATTTGTATTCGCTAATGCAAATATATATTGAAAAATAAAGATGTTTTTTTATTTGCATTTGCTAATGAAAATATACACTGAAAAATAAAGATGTTCTTTTATTTGCATTTGCTAATGCAAATATACACTGAAAAATAAAGAAGTTCTTTTATTTGCATTCGCTAATGCAAATATACACTGAAAAATAAAGATGTTCTTTTATTTGCCTTCTCCGTTGCAAACAAAACATTAGAATAAAAATCATATTTTTGTTTGCAATTTTAGTTGCAAACAAAACATTAGAATTAAAATCATATTTTTTGTTTGCAATTTTAGATGCAAACAAAACATTAGAATTAAAATCATATTTTTGTTTGCAATTTTAGATGCAAACAAAACATTAGAATTAAAATCATGTTTCTGTTTGCAATTTTAGGTGCAAACAAAACATTAAAGTTAGGATTACATTTTTATTTGCATATTTAGATGCAAATAAACATCATAGTTAAAGGAATACATTTTTATTTGCATATTTAGATGCAAATAAATGTCGTAGGTAAAGGTTACATTTTTGTTTGTAAGTTTAGTGCAAACAAAACATTATAATAAATGTTACATGTTGTTTACATTTTAGATGTAAATAAGAACATGAATTAAAAGGGTTACATTTTTATTTGTAAGTTTGATGTAAATAAAACATATGAATTAAAAGTCATACTTTTATTTACATTCTAGATGTAAATAAAAGAATAAATCATAGTGTCGCATTTTTATTTACATTTTAGATGTAAATAAAGATAGTATTTTAAGAGTCACATTTTTATCGACACAGCATATGAAATAAAAGAATTGATTTAGATGTTAAATTGTTTATTTTACTTTATACACATTAAAAATAGCAGGAACCACCAAATGATTTATATTTATATATAAATATAAACATAAATTAAATTTTAAAACGAACCGCGTTCGGTAGTTCGCGTTTCGACAATCGTAACTTCAAACGATTATACCGTAAGATCCAACCGTCGGATTTTCTCAAAACTGGAACCGTTAGGACCGTTTTGGGAAGATCTTTCCGATGATATAAACTTTATCAAAATTCAACGGTTATATTTTAAGATATGTGTAAAACATATTTTGGTTAAAACAGCGCCAGGGCCGCCCATTGACCCGAAGCGTCGTTTAATTATATTGAGCTAGTTTTAAATAAATAAAAATAGCGATAAATTGTTATATATTAATGTTAACGATATCAAATGTTTTTAATGATAATAATTCGAAAATTTACTTGAAAAGACTGAGTTCAACTCATTTCAAATAATTTTACGACGATTTAAAATCGAAGATATCGAAGACGACGTTTGAAGACCGGCGATCTTCACGTCGAAAGGATAACTACTTATGCCTTGTATTGACTAGCTACGAATAAAAGGTTAAAGTGGTAGTTATCCGGACGCACTTGTTGATCGTCCGGATATACGAGCACTTAGGTGACTCTGGTTTCGTTCAGACCCAGAACGGACTTGTAAATGGATGCATGTCCGACAATGAATTTCGTGCCATGTAAATTAATTGATATCTATTAATATATTTCTAAGGCGGCGGAGGATTTATCCTCTTGCTAAACACCCTTCTTTGAGACGCACGAGCTCGAATGTTATATACTGATAGTTATCGATCGCATGGTATGGACTGTCAATGTGACAGGCCAAGATGCAATTGATCGGGGCTTTTGTTGAAAAGCAGAGCCCTGTGGATAATGATCAAAGCATAGCCAATTTAGGCATATCTTTGTGTATTTCGTTACTTCGCGAGCCTCACACCCCGGTAGAGTCAAAAATGGGACAAGGGAACGCAGGGAGTGCACAAGTTTCTTTCTAGCTAGAAGTGGTGTTGGGTTTTCACACGGCCCGACATTTTTACTTATGTGGTTGATAGAATGAGGCGCCTCGGGTTTTTATTGTCGCCAATGGCCAATTTATAGGTCTAATAGGATCGAGAAGCGTGTGTTCAGGCATAACTAATCCACTAAAGTATTTATGGACCGGCCCTGCAGGATCCAAGGGTTCGCTAGCATCCGAATCCTGAGACATTGCTGGAGTGTCTCGAATCGGTTAGGAGATCGTCCCTAGCCTTGACTCATGATGGAAACCAACCTCCAATATGACATTACGGTCTTGATTATAAACCCATATATGGTGGCATAGTATATGGTAGTTATGCTGTCTAGGATTGATACATTTATTTTGAAGTATTTTTGAAACATACTATACACTAATAATACTACTAAAAATATTATTTTCTACATATCAAGCATTTTTTATCATTATAAGGTAAAACTCTAACCTCCGTTTGCGTTGCATTGTGTGATGGGACCTGAGTCTTATAATGATTTCATTTTCTAAAAAGCATTGTGTTGTTTTTGACTTTAAACTTTATAAAACTTATGCACATGCAATACAATGGAATTAAACCCGTTCCGCGTTAGTGGCGTGGTCCAGTGATTAGCAAAATTATTTGTTTAGCAAGATTTCTCATACCAATCCCATGACTGACTCGTAGTTTGTTTCACTTTGTAAACTCGGGTGCCCTCTTTCCACACGAGCATCCAATTGACAGGTTTCAGGTAGGGATGTTCTCTGGACTCAAGCTTGCTGCTGAAGATGTTGGAAGATCTTTTCTTTTTATCTTTTATTTTCTTCTTGAGATTTGAGACAGTATTGGATACTGATGTATTTTAGGAGATTGAGACTTTATTTCTTTCCCTGTTTTGAGACTTCTATATTGCTAAGTGTATCCTGTACTGCGTACTCTAATGTTCTGTGATGATGTTTGTGGTGACATTTCATTTCCGCTGCAAATGATTTATATGTTCTGCCATGTAACTGTGATCTATTATTGTTATAATTCTGTTATACTCCTATGATTATCCTTACTTTCGTTCTACGGAAGTTTGGGGCGTCACAAATTCTGAGTTGACCAGCAAAATTGATGATTTGGAACAATTTAAATATTTTAAAAATTATTCAAATTCAGATTGAAAAAATTGTTTGAAATTGGAAACCAATTTTGTTCATCTCAATAAAAATATTCAGAAGTTTGAAAAGGAAATTCTGATCTTAAAAGAAAACAAGATTGAGTTATCAAGTTTGAACAATTTTCCACAAAAGGAATTTGAATTTTTTAAGACTGATATATATTCCAAATTTGAAATTGCTGAAAAGGAGAATTTGTTGAAATCCGATTTGATTTTGAAAGAACTTGAAAATGAGATTGAAAAATCCAAGAAATTTTAGTTTGAAAAACAAAAACGATTTGAATCTGAGATCTCTGAGTCCTAAGCCAAAATCAAACTACTTGAATCCAAAAATTTGGTTTTGAAACAACATGATATTGAAAGGAAGATCATTAATAATAGTTGTATTTAATATAAGAAAACAGTGATCTTAATCTCAAAATTTAACAATTAGAATTAACTCTAGAAAAATTCTCTATTAGGAAAAAATCGTTGAATATGTTGTTGCAAAATCAAGTTCCTATTGGAAATAAATATGTATTGGCTTCAAGAATAATAATGTTTTTGAAAAATGGAATTCTAATAATTTTAAAAATCCCTCAAATCACTTTGGAAATGTTTGTTTTGAAAATATAAACTCTTAAAAGTTCAAAGGATTTTTAGACCACAATCGAGATGAGAATTTGATTAATAACAAACCATTTAAACATTCTTAGATCTCAAAAGGAAATAAAATGGGTTTTATTAAATTCAAACAGATTTGGGTTCCTAAGAGTACAAAAGTAAATTCTAGTGGTTTGTTGTACAAACAAGTCTGGGTACCAAAACATATGAATACAACTATGAGTGGTTTTACTAACTTTGTTAGACCACTCGATCCTCTAAATTGTTAGGTACAAGAGGAGGTTGAGGAATTGCTTTGCGAAAGAGAAACTAAATTCAAACTGCTTCATATCATCAGATTATTCACAGTTCCTTAGCAATATAGTTGAGTTAGAGACTCTTGTGTTTACATCGATTTCAGGTATGATCTCTAGACTCACAATTTCTTTTGTAAATTCCTTGTTTTTACTCTTCTTGTCTTTCTCCTCTTTCTATTTTTTTGAGTATTCTGTTTTGATTTGACACTACCATATTTTTTTCATTCTTCTGAAGCTTTCTTAACTTCCAATTGCAAAATTCATATTTTTCTGGAAATTTGCTTCATTTGAATAAAACTCTGATGTTTTAATTATTTCCGGATCTTGAATTTAAACTTGTAAATATCTGCAATTTTTTTGAAGTTTATTTTCTGATTTCTGAATTCCTAACAGTGTTGATGTGTTCTTGTCATATCTTGAACACTATTAATATGAATTCTAAATTTTTGAAGATCTAAAAAACAATTGAAATTTCACACACCTCTGCTGTTTTGAGTTTCTTCTAATTCATTTTAGAAAAGTTCGAAATATTATGCTCATTACAGCACACTACTACTTCTCAGTTGAGATAATTTCCTAACAGTGATACATCTTGAAATTCATCTTTATTCATGATTGTTATGTTTGAAATTTCTTTGTTTGAAAACATCTGAAATTCTTGATATTTTGGATATCACACACCTCTTAAATTTGAAATTATCAATCTTGTGTGACTATGTCATTGTATCTCAAAACTTGACATTAATTCATGTGATTTCAAATAAATTATTCTTTAATTTTGTAACGACCCGGGTTTTCGCAATCTTGAGTAACCGACATAAACTCAATGTCGATTATTCAAGCATCGGAAATGCCAAATAGTCCATGAAAGAAATTAGAGGGTGAGAATAGATAAGACAGAAACTTAGAATAGAAGAAGGAGAAGAACATACAACAAAAGAGTAAACACGAATCTCATAACGCAACGAATAAATATATTTCATAACATAACTTTGAAATAAAACAATATCTGTATACAATACCATTATTAGGGTATACCACTTACAACATAGCGGAAATAACAATCTATATAATCCTGAAGCAACCTGCTCCAGCTCTTCAAGTATATGTAAAATCCCGACTACTTGACTGCCCGTATAAAATTGGGCACCCAAGAGTTTAGGGAAACAAAACAAAATAAACTTTGGGTCAGTCATGTGACTGGTATGAGTAAACTCCAACTATTTGTTTAAATCTTAAAATCCTTTCTAAAGAAATGATAATCGTAAGACCGATCCACACATAAACACAAATGGTTTTTACCTTACGATAACCCAAAACATTTCTTTAAAATCAATACTCTTCTGATATTACAATAATGTCTAAATCAAATAAATAGCAATCTAGTGGAATGCTTTCATCTCACATTCTACATATATAATATACAATCAAAAACCACGGACTCTTATTGGGTAATGGATTTCCAACTATGACAAGGTATGGAACCACATTCCGATCAATGTACTCTAGAAGCGATAAACTGGAGTTCAACAAGAACATCTTGCAACTCGGCTACGCATGACCGGCCATTCATTTCGCTTGAATGTTCCAAATATATTATCACCTTATGGTTGGTATACCAATATAACTATTCCCGGGAGATACAGAAGCGAAAGAAGTAACAAATATGAATATTCTCTAGATGGTGACAATATACCCTACTTGGGTGCGACCCACTTAGCCATGCTGCCTGCCCGATTTCTGTCATTTCCCAGTTGATGAGGCTTGAGGTCATAACGTATCTTTTAACAGATCACTCCTTCATTCACTTTGAATGCCACAACGTCATACCCGTCAAATCACAAATTGATTTCCCCAAAAATATCACGGGTATAAGCTAAGAGAAACGAATTCCTCCGCCACCAACGTAAATATGTTTGAAGCGATCAACTTACGTGATCTACCAGATATACTCTGCCAAACATTCGTCCATTCAAGTTTTCCTGGGACTGGAATATCCGAAGGCACTATCCTGTAAATCGATCTTAAGAAATTTCTACCTTGGATTTACCGAACAACCCTTGCATAACTCCGTCTTCAATTATCTTCATCATATTTGATTCGCAACGCCGATGCCATATGGAGTGGTTTTCAGATAATATATCTAATCCCGGATTCTCCATATTTGACAACGGAAATGGTCAAAAAATTTAATAGTCGGTGATTTAACTATCAAAGGAAAACATGTGTACACACAAGGGGCGTATTCCCAAATGGAAATCTTACCGATCACTCATCATTTCATTTCCCAATTTATCATTTCCATATATTCATACATTCCTTATTTTCAAAAATTAGAAATTATACGTTATTAACTTTGGAAAACGTTTCCATTTTTGATACACACATCAATGTCTTCCCACCTCTGTCAGTCTCTAACTGTAAACTAGTAAGAGAACAACTTCCTAAGTATAAACCCCGAAGGCCGAAACCAATATCAGATCGATACCCAGAAAACCATTCAACTCAATTAATTTCCAGTCAGTTTCTAATTTCAGTAATTCCATTTAAATTCCTAATTCTAACCCCAAATTCCTTTATAATATTTTATTTGTAGGATATTTACTTTAAATCAATATCATGTTACACCCGTGTGCGAAGCATGGGTCTAAACCATCCTAATGTAAAATTCTCTTTTTATAAAACTCTATTCATTTTCCAAATATTTCCCATTTATAATCTATTTACTTTCTAAATCAATATTCCTTTTATAATTCTATTTTTTTTTATAAATATTTCCTTTTATAAAAATATATTTAGTTTATATAAATCCTTTTATATAATTCTGTTCATTCTATATAAAACCTTTTATATAATTCTATTCATTTCCCAAATTTCCATTATTATATCTTCCAATATTTGTTTTTTCAAATATTACCTTTTATAATATCCTATTTATTTCATATATAAATATTTCATTTTCAATATTTACTTTGAAATTTTCCTTTTTACATTCCAGTATTTCATATGGTATTTAAAATACCAAATAACATGACCAGCGTCATCAAAATTAATCACAGATTATATATCACATCATATATCACAATATATGAAAACAAACAATATTATAAATATTGAGGAATCTAGTTGGATCCCTCCAACATGTTTCCCTGCATTCACAGATGTTAAACAATATAAATAACATCGATTTCATTTCAATATGAAATATTCTTATAAACAAAATTAATATTTGACTAACGGTTTATATATATCATTATCTACAAATTCAACCAATAAATCAGCAATTCAACCAAACAATCAACACACAGCAATCAATCATCATTTATCAATACTATATTATATTTATAAAAATATAAACTGTACAGAGTTAGTGAAATTTACTCACATTGGACGATCATCGTTAAATAACGATAATCGATCGTCGATTCAGATCAGACAGTTTATTTCGCTATAAATTGTAATGAGCTCCAATTCACCCCCAGTCAGTTCCATTGTGTAGTATCCGTCCATATGATCCGGTCGGATCTTGTTTTGTACGATTCCGATAACGTATGCAATAAATACAGCGATTACAAGATTATACATTATTATATAATTTAAATCGGCTAATGATGTTCATTAATTACTTAATCACCTCAATTAAACAAATCCCCCAGCCTAATCCTTCTTTCCCATTTGAACAGCACGACCCCCCGAAGCTCCATCTTTTCCATTACCGGTCGTTTCTCCTTCCATACCTTGCTCCACATCCCACCATCTCCAAAACAAATATCACCTTTGCGTTCCTCTTCAACTCATCTACACACTCGTCCCATTTCTGCGCTACTCGGTTCCCCTTCTCGCTCATCCCAGCACGCTGAAGATTTTCAGTGTATCTTCCTTTCCCCTTAGGTCCATCACCGATTGACAAAAGTCCAAATCGATCACACCACAAAACTCCTCTCCGAAATCTCCATCATCCTATGCCCATTTGATTAAAATCGAATCACCCCTTCCAAACCCGAACTGGCTCCTCCACTCACGACATACAGTACCAGTATCGAACTTTTTCCCCCCAAACCCCAACAGAATTTGCACGCTACCTCTCCTCCAACCCATAACCTCAAAACAAATATTGATTTCGTGAACAAAAGCCTAGAACATCCAAATGATTTAACCCTAGCTATCGGTGCTTTATTTTCCAGTGAACGAGAGACTTTCGAACTCAATGGAAAATACACAGAAAAGAAGAGGAAATTCTAAGGATTACAAAGAGACCTGTTTTGAGATTTATAGAATTTCCTGTGATTTTATATTGAATTTTGAAGATCACGTATTACTTGAGAAGAAGGAACTGGGGGCTCCTTTTCATTTGACCAGAAGGAAAAAGTTTTAAGGGTTAGAAAACTTAAGATATATTTATAGGAAAATTTTATGTTATTTTTTATTATTATATTGATTTTTATTCAATTGTAACTTCCGTTTGTCATTAAAAATTTCATATGATCACGTAACACATTCAAATTCGACGAAAATGGACATACGGCTACAGTTCGACATTACGGACCCAACGAAACTGGTTTCGTCAAATTCCGACTTCGTTTGCTCACACAGCGTATTTTTAACCATCAAAATGGTGACTGTTTTTCAAATTAAAAACACGGCCACACACTGACTCCAAAAATCACGAAAATTGAAATATAATAATAATTTAATATTCTGGATTCAACAAAATTAGTTTCGTCAAAAACGGAGCTCGTTTGCAAAAGTGCCTATTTTTACAGCTCAAAATAAACCAATTTAAATATTAATATATTTAAAAAGAAATCAAATTTAATATTAACAAATCAATATTATCGTATATATTCACACTTGGATGTCATACAGCTCAGTAGGATTTATAACTCGATATTCAAATCCCGGTTGAATCGATATTCAATTTATATTGCAAAATGCTTTTATAATATAAACAAATCGTTATAATTTATAAAGTAATTCCATAGCGACTTTTGGAAATTTTGATTTGGACATAACTCAAAATCTATACAATGAAATCTTGATTTTTCTCTTCCACTAGAAATATATACTTCACCAACTCCGAACGTTTCTTCAGAAATCCGATTAAAAATGGATTCTGTATATTCAGTTGAAGTTCGAATCGCCAAATTACGAACTACAGCGCCATTTCGAGCTCGATTTCAATTATAATATAATTATACGTTCAACTATCGTTTATATAATATATTCGTTAATATAATTCAACTTTAAACTGAACTATATATTGTAAATGATCCAATTCACACAACATTGTCAATTCACTATTTCCGACTATTTCAGAAATAAATATATTATTCTATTAATTAAATATTCAATATAATTGATTAAATGACCATTTAAATCTCTAAATCACTATTTAAATAATTAAATAAATTAATTATTATACTGTAGAAACACGGGTCGTTACATTCTTCCCCCCTTAAAATAATTTCGTCCTTGAAATTGCTAAGGCAGAAAATAAACCTTATTGACTAGTTAGAACTTATTTGTTCACTTCTTAATTTCAGTTTCAACTGAACCAATATAATTTCAGTTAAATATTTATTCATTTTTACTAATGAAAATTTTCAAAAATCCTACAAAATTTCTAACACCTTTACTTTTCGAAATTTTTCGCCAGCACCTCCTTCATACTAGTTAATAGCTCAAACTCCAACTCGCCTCTCTAGGCCTTCTTTAACCCAAAAGAAAATCAAACAGCCAAGCGGCTTGCCAGTTCGGCTCATCAGAATCTCAAACCCATATATAAGATAAAATGGTACCTTTTTGTTGGGCATATCATTGTATTCTTTCCATTTGCTGCTAATTTAGCATATACCAATATCATCCCAATCAAACTCAAATCACTTTTATCTCCAACACAACCATTCGTTTATCCAAGCCAAATTCCATTATCAATCTCAACTACCATTCTTGATTTTCAATTTAGTTTCATAATTTTCCATCTAATTTTTTTTAATTCAAACAATCCGTTTCTGGGAATTTTTAAATAGCTTAGCCTTTTCCAAAAATCAAAATATTCATTTGGAATATCAAAACAACTTGTTTTCTCAAAATAATTCAAAAACAAAAACTTTGATAGTAATCTGTCACTTACAACTCGAAAATGAACACGGATGATGTCATGATCATCATCGGAATCTATTTCCAGCTATCGAAGTGAGTTCAATACTATATCACTTTCAAAACCATATCTAAACACTTCCATTTTGAAATTCATTTCAAAATACCATTTACAATACTTTAAAACAATTTAAAATCTCTCAGGATTTTAAAATTCTCATATATTTAATCCAAGTCCAATTACAAACACTTATTCAAATTTCCAAGGTTTTAATTTCCAATTCTAACTAAAAATTCAGATTTAATTCATTTTGTAACACTTATACGAATTTTGATTAGTTATTTACATAACCGTTTCAATTATAATCTCGTCTGTTATAATCACAACCAACACATCCAATATACTGTAATACTTCAAATATCTATACTTTGTTTATATCAAAATATAATTTGGGTAAAATTGTTTCATTTACCCTCTTTTCAAAACATACTATGTCGGTTCATCGTATTCGAGTGTTTATAAACCCCTACCGATACAATGGATCAAACTGATCAATCAGAACCCATAAATTAGTCAACCAATGAATCTACACAGTATAAAACTATTTTTATAAAATCTATAAATACGTTCACTCGAATATATATACACTCAACTCAATCTAGGGTGTTACTAACCCAGTCTCTACTGAGTCACACCACAGAGCCAAGGTAATTTCTTAACCTCGCTCTGATACCACTGTAACGACCCGAGTTTTCACGATCCCAAGTAACCGACATAAACTCAATGTCGACTATTCAAGCATCGGAAATACCGGATTGTCCATGAAACAAATTAGAGGGTGAGAATAGATAAGATAGAAACTTAGAATAGAAGAAGAAGAAGAAGAAGAACAACATACAACATCAGAGTAAACATGAATCTCACAGCGGAACGAATAAATATATTTCATATCATAACTTTGAAATAAAACATTATCTGTATACAATACCATTATTAGAGTATAAGACTTACAACACAGCGGAAATAACAATCTATATAATCCTGAAGCCTCCTGCTCCAGCTCTTCAAGTATCTGTAGAATCCCGACTACTTGACTGCCCATACAAAATTGGGCACCCAAGAGTTTAGGGAAAACGAAACAAAATAAACTCCGGGTTAGTCATGTGACTGGTGAGCATAAACTCCAACCATTTGTTTAACTTTTAAAATCCTTTCTAAAGAAATAATAATCGTAAGACCGATCCACACCTAAACACGGATGGTTTTCACCTTACGATAACCCAAAACATTTCTTTAAAATCAATACTCTTCTAGTATTATAATAATGTCTAAATCAAATAAATAGCAATCTAGTGGAACGCTTTCATCTCACGTTCCACATATATAATATACAATTAAAAACCGCGGACTCTTATTAGGTAATGGATTTCCAACTATGAAAAGGTATGGAACCACCTTCCGATCAGTGTACTCTAGAAGCGATACACTGGAGTTCAACAAGAACATCTTGTAACTCGGCCACACATGACCGGCCATTCATTTCGCTTGAATGTTCCGAATATATTATCACCTTATGGTTGGTATACCAACAAAACCGTTCCCGAGAGATGCAGAAGCGAAAGAAGTAACAAATATGAATATTCTCTAGATGGTGACAATATACCCTACTTGGGTGTGACCCACTTAGCTATGCTGCCTGCCCGAATTCTGTCATTTCCCAGTGGATGAGGCTTGAGGTCATAACGTATCTATTAACAAATCACTCCTTCATTCACTTTGAATGCCACATCATCATACCCGTCAAATCATAAATTGATTTCCCCAAAAACATCACGGGTATAAGCTAAGAGAAACGAATTCCTCTGCCACCAACGTAAATACGTTTGAAACGATCAACTTACGTGATCTACCAGATATACTCTGTCAGACATTCGTCCATTCAAGTTGTCCTGGGACAGGACAATCCGAAGGCACTATCCTGTAAATCCATCTTATGCAATTTCTACCTAGGGTTTACCGAACAACCTTTGCATAACTCAATCTTCAATTATCTTCATAATATTTGATTCGCAATGTTGATGCCATACGGAGTGGTTTTCAGATAATATATCTGATCTCGGTCTCTCCGTATTTCACAACAGAAATGGTCAAAATCTTTGATAGTCGGTGATTTAACTATCAAAGGAAAACATGTGTACGCACAAGGGTCGTATTCCCAAATGGAAATCTTACTGATCAATCATCATTTCATTTCCAAATTTATCATTTCCATATATTCATACATTCCTTATTTTCTAAAATTAGAAAATATACGTTATTAACTTTGGAAAACATTTCCATTTCTGATACACACACCAATATCTTCCCACCTCTATCAGTCTCTAACTATAAACTAGTAAGAGAACAACTTCCTAAGTATAAACCCCGAAGGCCTAAACCAACATCAGATCGATACCCAGAAAGCCATTCAACTAAACTAATTTCCAGTCAGTTTATACTTTTAGTAATTCCATTTAAATTCCTAATTCAAACCCCAAATTCTTTTATAATATTTTATTTGCAGAATATTTACTTTAAATCAATATCATGTTACACCCGTGTGCGAAGCACGGGTCTAAACCTTCCTAATGTAAAATTCTCTTTTTATAAAACTCTATTCATTTTCCAAATATTTTCCTTTTATAATCTATTTATCTAAATCAATATTCCTTTTATAATTCTACTTATTTTATAAATATTTCCTTTTATAAAATTCTATTTATTTTATATAAATCCTTTTATATAATTCTATTCATTCTATATAAAACCTTCTGTATAATTCTATTCATTTCCCAATTTTCCATTATTATATCTTCCAATATTTGTTTTTTTCAAATATTACCTTTTAAAATATCCTATTTATTTCGTATATAAAATTTTCTTTTTCAATATTCACTTTGAAATTTTCCTTTTTACATTCCAGTCTTTCATATGGTATTTAAAATACCAAATAACATGACCAGTGTCAACATAATCAACCACAGATTATGTATCACATCATATATCACAATACACGAAAACAAACAGTATTATAAATATTAAGGAATCCGTTTGGATACCTCCAACCTGTTTCCCTGCATTCATAGATGTTAAACAATATAAATAACATCGATTTCATTTCAATATGAAATATTCTGATAAACAGAATCAATATTTGACTAACGATTTATATATATCGTTATCTACAAATTCAACCAATAAATCAGCAATTCAACCTCATCATTTATCAATACTATATTATATTTATAAAAATGTAAATTGTACAGAGTTAGTGAGATTTACTCACATTGGACGATCATCGTTAAATAACGATAATCGATCGTCGATTCGGATTGGGCAATTTATTTCGCTATAAATTGTAACGAGTTCCAATTCACTCCCAGTCAGTTCCATTATGTAGTGTCTGTCCATATGATCATGTCGGATCTTGTTTTGTACGATTCTGATAACGTATGCAATAAGTACAGCGATTACAAGATTATACATTATTATATAATTTAACCCGGCTAATGATGTTTATTAATTACTTAATCACCTCAACTAAACAAATCCCCCGGCCTAATCCTTCTCTCCTATTTGAACATCGCGACCTCCCGAAGCTCCATCTTTTCCATTACCGATCATTTTTCCTTCCATACCTCGCTCCACATCACACCATCTCCAAAACAAATATCACCTTTGCGTTCCTCTTCAACTCATCTACACACTCGTCCCATTTCTGCGCTACTCGGTTCCCCTTCTCGTTCATCCCAGCAAGATGAAGATTTTCAGTGTATCTTCCTTTCCCCTTAGGTCCATCACCGATTGACAAAAGTCCAAATCGATCACCCCACAAAACTCCTCTCCGAAATCTCCATCATCCTATGCCCATTTGATTAAACTCGAATCACCCCTTCCAAACCCGAACTGGCTCCTCCACTCACGACATACAGTACCATTATCGAACTTTTTCGCCCCCAAACCCCATCAGAATTTGCACGCTACCTCTCCTCCATCCCATAACCTCAAAACAAATATTGATTTCGTGAACAAAAGCCTAGAACATCCAAATGATTTAACCCTAGCTATCGGTGCTTTATTTTCCAGTGAACGAGAGACTTTCGAACTCAATGGAAAATACACAGAAAAGAAGAGGAAATTCTAAGGATTACAAAGAGACCTGTTTTGAGATTTATAGAATTTCCTGTGATTTTATATTGAATTTTGAAGATCACGTATTACTTGAGAAGAAGGAACTGGGGGCTCCTTTTCATTTGACCAGAAGGAAAAAGTTTTAAGGGTTAGAAAACTTAAGATATATTTATAGGAAAATTTTATGTTATTTTTTTATTATTATATTGATTTTTATTCAATCGTAACTTCCGTTTGTTATTAAAAATTTCGTATGATCACGTAACACATTCAAATTCGACGAAAATGGACATACGGCTACAGTTCGACATTACGGACCCAACGAAACTGGTTTCGTCAAATTCCGACTTCGTTGGCTCACACAGCGTATTTTTAACTGTCAAAATGTTGACTGTTTTTCAAATTAAAAATTCATACAGCCACACACTGACTCCAAAAATCACGAAAATTGAAATCTAACAATAATTTAATATTCCGGATCCAACAAAATTAGTTTCGTCGAAAACGGAGCTTGTTTGCAAAAGTGGCTATTTTTACAGCTCAAAATAAACTAATTTAAATGGTGAATATTAGGCTCACATCCCTATTTTGAAACTTAATTAGGCTCACATCCGGTCATAAACTTATTGTAAATTAGGTCCCTATTTTCTGAAAAGTCATCAAAAAAATATATAAAAAATATAAAAAAATCACGTAAATTCGTATTTAAATAAAACATGTAAACACTAAAAAATTCAAAACAAAAAACAATCAACGAAGGCGTCAAAAATCAAAAAAACAGGAAAAAAAAAACGAAATTTCCAGTTAAATGCATAATAGTATGCACATATATCACTTTCCTACATACATCCGTGCATATTTTTCACTACATACATCTTCGTTGATTTTTATTCATGCAAATAAATGCATACATGTGCGCAAAAGTTTCAAATACTTGCATACATTTGTGCAGGTTTATTTTCAAATTTTAATCAGAAAACAACTTACAGAAAAGTTGCATACATATATGCAATTATCAGTAATAATTGCATAAATGTATGCAACTATTTTTTTTCGATTTCCGTAGATTCCTGACATTATTTCCATATTTTAGAATTTTTTTTTATGAACGTACGCACATTTTTTAAAAAAAAAATACAAAAAGGCGGAAAAAATAAAATAGGGGGCGGGTTTAAAAATTTTCAGAACTTTGTTTTTTTTTTTTATAAATTAGGTCACTACTTTTTATCCTATAAAAATGTTGCACACATGTGTGCATTTTTTTGAGAAATTTGCACATTTGGATGCAAATAAAAATGAACTGAAAAATTATGTTAAATCTATCCGCTGGAAGAACTCCAATAATTGCATATATGCATGCAATAAAATCAAAAAGGTGCATAATATTATGCATTTAACTGTAGTTTTTTCTTTTTTTTTGTTGTTTTCTTCTTTCTGACATTATTTTTGTTGTTTTTTGAACAGAATTTTTTTTATAATGCGTAATATATTTTATTACTAATTTACGAATTTTTTTTATTTTTTTTAATTATTATTTTATAAGTTTTGAAAACAGGGACCTAATTTACAATAAGTTTATGACCGGGTTTTTTTTATATTTTGAAACTTAATAAGGACCTCTAAAAAACGCACCCATTTAAATATTAATATGTTTAAAAACGAATCAAATTTAATATTAATAAATTAATATTATCGTATATATTCACATTAGGATATCATATAACTCCAATTGGATTTATAACTCAATATTCAAATCCCGGTTGAATCGATATTCAATTTATATTGAAAAATCCTTTTATAATATAAATAAATCGTTATAATTTATAAAGGAATTCCATAATGACTTTTCGAAATTTTGTTTGGGACATAACTTAAAATCTATACAATGTAATCTTGATTTTTTTCTTCCGTTAAAAATACAAACTTCACCAGCTCCAAACGTTTCTTGTTTCACAGAAATCCAATTTAAAACGGATTCTGTATATTCAATTGAAGTTCGAATCACCAAATTACGAATTACAGTGCCATTTCGAGCTCGATTTTAATTATAATAAAATTATACGTTCAACTGTCGTTCATATAATATATTCGTTAATATAATTCAACTTTAAACTGAATTATATATTATAAATGATCCAATTCACACAATATTGTCAATTCACTATTTCCGACTATTTCAGAAATAAATATATTATTCTATTAATTAAATATTCAATATAATTAATTAAACGACCATTTAAATCTCTAAATCACTATTTAAATAATTAAATAAATTAATTATTATACCATAAAAATACGGGTCGTCACAAATTTTCTGGACCATGAATATCTCTCAAACCTGATGTAAATGCTCTGAAATTTCTCGTGTACTTGTCAGAAAATACTTGTGATATTTTTTTTTGAAAATCGGGTCTTGAAACACATTGTTATTTCTTGATTATTTGATTTGAATATTTGTTTGTTTAAAATCATTTGAAATTATTGATTCATTGAATCTCACACATATCTTGGATCTGAAATTTATAATCTAGTGTGATTGATTCATTGAATCCTAAGCTTTTCATATTCCTTCAAATGATTTCAAATAAATGGTATTTTTTTATTGGATCATGAATCATTTTTTTTATGACCGTTAGAAATACCTTTGAAACATCCTCTTGACCAGTTTTTCTTTTGAAACTGATTCTTTATGCTGCTCTGATCTTGATTTGAAAATATTTTTGATGATTGCTTGATTTGGCATCAAAGATTAACATGTTCTGATACATGGAATTTGTGTACTTAAGTTGCTTGCTTAACTTAAAGATTGGATATTGTTGTTTGAGATACCCTTATTTGTCATAATTGTCATTTTAAATTTCTTGTTAATAGAGATATCAAGTGGTATCAGTTTAGAAGTGCTGAATTTTTTTCTAATCCCTCTTCACTTGTATAGACTTTCATTTTCCTCTTGTAATTGATTTTCAATTTTAAAATTATTTATTGATTATTCATTCAGAAATTGAAATCAATATTCAAATTGAACTATATTAATAATTCATCAAAATGATTATCAGAATTTAAAATTGTGATGAGCTACGACTACAGTATATTTCACAACAAGATGAGATTTTATTTAGAATTTCATGATGGTTGAACAGTTATTATAATATCTTTGAATTGACGATTATTTCACGACCATCTTTTTTGTCTATAATCATTCTGCCATCCATATTGATTTTATATTAATGTGGAGAGTTTATTATTTTTTAAAATCATCTTGAATAAACAATTGAAATATTTGCGATAGAAATGGGACTATATTATTTTTCAGAATTAGTGATAATTAAAAAATTTCAATAATCCCGATACAGTTGAGCATATTTCATAATATGATTAATTTAGAAATTTATTTCACAAACCATTTCTGTACCTACCACATTTCTATCATCCATTTTGGTTTTATATACTAAGGAGTTTTTCTATTTGAACTGAAAATGATAAATATAAATATAATTAATACATAAGTGTTTCTCTAACCTCGTTTAAAAGGCCAAGCTCTGTTCATGCATGCTTAAGAGATTACTTATAATTTAAGCTGTGACTGTCCTCATTTAAAAATCCAAGCTCTGGTTATGCGTGGTCAGTGTGCTCTTAAATAAAAAGAAAAGAAAATGAAATAATTTGCTATAAGTATTTTTTGAAATTCCCTTTGGTGTGTAAAACTAGACTATCAATCCATTTTATAATTTGTGAAATGTGTTAATATTTTATGAAATATTATGATTTGTCGATTGATAGCTACTTGGATTTGAGATTAATTGATTTTGTCACTTAAGTTGAAATTATAATTATAGTCCAAATCCATCATTATTTTTTTTAAATTCTTCTGGAAAATAATGGGAAATCATCATTCTAAAACTCTCTCCACTTTTATAAATTCATCATAAATCCATCATTCTATACAATGTGAAATATGCCACTGGTTCTCAGAATATTATGATTTTTGTTTGACTGGTTGAGATTTATGATTATCATTCTTCTTCTCAAGCTGAAATTATATTTCTAATCATTTTTCATGTATATTTTAATCTTCGTATCCTTTTGATGATAACAAAAGGGGGAGAATGGATTTTGATTTTGATTTATGAGTGAATATTTTATAAATATTCTTAATTTTGAAAATTCATTCATTTCACTCATGCACAGTTATAGGGGGAGTTTTCTGTTGTAAGGGGGGCTAAGAAATAAGGGGAGTTCAATACTCACTGTCAAACCCATTTATTGTGCTCAAAATCTTTTATTTGTCTGTCATCATCAAAAGGGGGAGATTGTTGTATATGACGTAGTTGTATACACAATTATATGATTTTTGTTTGATGATAACAACCAAATAAATATTATTTTAAATGTGTCTGTTACTGTACTGTTATTCTATATCCTCGACAGAAATATAATATTTATATTTATATAAAATACTACTAGACAAGAATTAAATATTCAAACGGTATTTTATTAAATATAATATTTTATTTCAACTTTCAAACAGTGCATATTTACAACTCCACTATTTATACATTTCATTGATATTCATTCCATTACAATCAATTTCATTTTATAAAAATCTCCTCACTACTGATTCACTCTGACACTCGATTATACAGTCTTTTCACTCAGTTATACAGACACATCACTTAATATAGACACTCTGATTTATACTTTTCACACTGACACAACACTTGCTTCATCTCATGTTTTGATAGCTCACAGTCAGTCCAGTCATCCATACCTTTCATATATGGAAACACACACATAGTATCTGGAACAGAAATAATATTCTAAATTCTAGCGAATATAATTTTTATTTTAAAATTTTAGTTGCCTCATAATTCCGGTGTGTTTCGCATCATTTTTCATGACTCAATCTGATTTATTAATACATCCGACTGTGTCTAGACAGTTTGTGATATTCACAGCGATACACTGTAAATACCACAAGGCAGACAGTATGTATATACAGTGCAGGGACAGGAAAACATGCCTGATGGCTGCATATACAGACGTGTATAGATATACATGTGCGCACTGCCTCACTAATCAGTATACAGTATGGAAACTGAGGAGTTGCCAATGACCATCTCGACTCAGTGCAACAATAATCTATGTGGTCGAGCACAGGTTAAATACAGTGCAGCATGGTCAACATAGTCAACAAAGCCAAGTGTCGAGCCAAGAAATTCAAAAAGAAATGGTCACTGCAGCCAAGCCTAGTCATGACCAAATGCCAAAACAACAACTATGATCAGCATTAACAAGTTTCAGAAAATTCATGGACAAATGAAGAAGCTTTCAAAGTGATGGGTACACATACATGAAGATCACACAATGTAGTGCAACAGCAATGATCCATATACATGGAGCTAGAAGGACAGTGAACTACATTGGTCAAGAGGTGTTAGACATAGCAAAGAGGTACATGAGTCACATGCCAAGTCAGCATGGAAATGCAAAAGTCGAGCACACATGACATGAACAAAGCCACAAACTAAGTCAAGCAGTTCAACTACTATCCACACAAGCATGGAACAAATGTAACATAGCAGCATGCACACAACAAGGCAGCACATAAGCAAGGGACATATGAACATGATAAGCAGGATCATGGAGTTTGGTTTTACACATCATAGTATATCAAGCAACAATGAAGACAATAAAGCATTAGTCAAGACCAACAATATTCAGCAATGCATAAGCACAAGGTGATACAATAAGCATGAATGGTAAGTAATGCACAACAAAAAACAGGGGTTTGTGTATCATGGCAGAACAATGTGATTCAATGTATACTTGGTGGCAATTTGGTTGGCAAGTATGCAACAACAAATATCCAACTATTTCAGCCAAGCAAGATGGAGGTGCAGCTCAATGGGTAAACAGTTCAGACTGTTAAATAAAGTCCAGTTTTGAAGTGCAAGCCAGAAATCACTCAAACTTCTTCTATGTGCAAAGAATCAGTTAAACAAGAAATACATGATTGAGCTCAAGGAAATGATTTGGTCAGTCCAGGTTCAATCACATGTGAATAGAAAATAAAAGTTTCCAGATTTAAACACTTCAATCACACAAGGGACCAAGAAGATTCCATTTAGTTTTCCAGAAATTATTTTTGAGAAAGCAATCAATTGGGATCCAATTTTCAAAGTTGTTTCCAATTTTGACAAAGTATTTTGGGAAAGCACAATCAAGATTTTTGACAAGAAAATCACTCTTGGTTCCTGAAATTGTTTACATATTCCAGGCTGCAATAATTTACAGAAATCATTCATGTTGAATTTAGCTTCTAGAATTCTAGCTATCAAGCAAAGTGGACCAAGTTTTTTCTTTCCAGAAATTCAGTAATCACTCAATAACATTTTTGGCAAGTTTTTAACTCGGCAAGCAACTAAGGATCACAGAGCATTTTTTCGGCAAAGTTAAAATTAGCATTCACTGCTGATTTATTCAAGGCATCATATTCATCAACTAATTTCCATGCTAATGCAAATTTGAAATTTTAGAAAATGCAACAACTAAATTTCCAGATTCATTAAATCAACCTAGTTCATAAAAGAGGATTTTATTAAGTCTCAATTCCTCAAGGAAATCATGCAATATCATTCTTCAATTCAAAGCCGAGAATATCAAAATCAGAAAGGGAAAGCAATGAAAAATCAGTCAAGTCATTTAATTCGAAATCAGAGCATTTTTAGGGATTTCTAAACCCTATATGTTATCACCAAATCATCATCGGCTTTTATCCATCGAAAAACCACAAAACAATTTAGAAAAAGGAAATACAGAGAACTCACTTTTTCCATAAGTGTTTTTCGGTCGGAAGAATCCCAAATGGAAGCATCACGTAGCCTCAAAGTCTCGAGCATCAGAGAACTCAGTTTCATCAATCAAAGCAACGCGAATTGGGATTGCAGATAAACCTTAGCAATTTTCCAACCGCCATTTTCAAGAGAGGAAGTAAACGAGACAAATGAAATGAAGGGTGCAACACATTATTGAAGTGGTCGGCCAAGTCATATTATAAGTGTTAAAGGGAGTGTTTAAATCCCTTTTTAATTCTAGGGTTTTGATTTAATTTTTGTTGTATATTCTTTTCTGTTTTGTAATTCGTTCAACCAGTTTCTATAGTATGTAAAATTCTAGGGTATCCAATTAGGGGTTTAACAGGCAGTTTCTAGTGTCTATAAAATCTAGGTGGTTTTCTAGTTTCGTTTGTAAAACTAGAAAGTTTACTAGAGTCTGTAAAACTAGGGGAAATCTAATCTAAGGGAATAGATCAGTCTAGGGTTTTGAGCATAGGATTAGAATATGAGCGATGGGTTCACGAGTTTACATGGTCTTGTAAGCGGGATCTGTTCTATTACCTAGTAGAAACCTTAGGAATGTAGTAGTAGGCAGGATTTTGCTGAAGCTGGGGATATCTTGTGTCATTTACCTTTCTGCATTTATTTTTTGCTGCATTCTGTGGTCTGATATTTTTAATATCTCGCTTAATTTTCAATAAACCCTATTCACCCCCCTCCCTCCATGGTTAATCTTGATCCAACACAACAACCAATCACAAACACCAAACAAAAGATATAATAACACAATTATGGAAAGTAAGTCGCACAGCGATTTATAATGGTTACACTAACGTCTTGTTAGTATACGTCCACTTTGAGTGAGTATCTTTATTATATACTAATGGAAGAGTACAAGAAACTGAATACAATGATCAAAACTCACAATGGATTTAATTTTGTGGAGATAAAATTTGAAGAATATTAGAATTTTCAAAATCATAATTTGTTAGAGAATAAACACTGAATAAATCTTAGCCATCCTCTAGGTGTCCTTTTGTCTAAATCTGAAAAATAGCTTACATGGAGAGAGACATTTCTTTGGCAATTTCCTGAATTGCTCCTTGAACCTTCACAAATCAACTTATTGAGTTCAAAACTTGAAATAGCTCCAGCAGTTGCCTTAGACGTCTAACATTTTAGCCGGACGTCTGCCTCTAGCATCATAAAATTTTCTGTACGTTCATACGTCTAGCATGTCTAGCCCTTTCTTTCAGACGTCTGAAGTGTCCTGAGCTTCAGTTCAAACATTTAACAAAAAAGTCAGATGCCCAGCTTAACTCTTTGGTCACAAAACGTCTTACTTTTCTACCAGATGTACTCCGACACCCCTTTTAGTTGAAACTTCCTCCACCTTTTCACTTGCAACTTCCAAACTCTAATTTGTGAACCGTCTTCTCAGTTACGAAGCTATTTTCAAACACTTCAACTGTACCGTATATTGTCAATATCTAGTTTGTTTGTCAATTTGTTCTCAACCTGGGAAAGGATAAAGGCTCAAATACGCAAAATAATAATAATAATAATAATAGTAATATTAATAATAATAACAATAATAATAATAAAAGAATAAAATAAAATAAAATTAAAATTAAAATAAAATGAAGGTTTATTTTTGTCCAAATTAATTAGTGCACCAGTACTTATTTAAGACGACCTCGTTGTACTGATGATTCACAATAATTTGCATAGGTATGTACTGTAACTGTTGGAAATTTATGTGAATTGTTTAAAATATAGAAATAAGTGTATGATGGCTCCTAAATGTGAATAGTCCCACATCATGGGATTACATGAAAGAAGCAAGTATTTATACTTGTTTCTAAGAAGCTTTGATGGGGCCTTGGGGCTCCCAATACATGCTTTGTTGTGAGGAGGGAGCCCATGCATCATGACCACCACACGCGCGCGCGACCGACCGACCGACTCGACCCGACCCGGCCCGGCCCGGTTCGGTTCGGGCTTGGGCCTTGGCTATGTGGTGTAGACACTTATATTTTTAGACCAGAAAAACTTGATTTTTTCGAACCGTTTTTTAATTACGGAAAATATTTCTGAACCGAATTTAATTTGAAACGGTAACCTTTTGACCAAGTATTTCGCAGATCCTATTTTCCTCCACTGACCAGTATTTTCGAATAACCTAATCCTCGTCTATATATTGTTATCTTCAGATTAGACGAGATTAATATAGATAGGAAAAAAATGTTTTTCTCTTTTCTCTTCCACCGCCATTAAAATATTCTTACGGAAATTTTCGTGCAGTTAAATTCAGAAAGTGAAAATCTGCACTGATTTGTTTGTGCAAAGCAGATCAGTTATTAATTTCAGAGAGGCTGTTTTATCCCAGAGGCGGCGGCGAAAGTACGAACTGGTTTTGCACCACCGACCAGATCGCTGAATCGTCTTCAAGAAAGCGACCTGGTCCGCGACTCAGCCATTGTTTCCCAACAATTTGAAGACAAATAGTGAAATAATGGCTTCGTTTACCCGATTCAGATTTGGCGACCAATAAACACGCGTGTGTTGACTCAGCCTCTGATTCCATTTTGCCCAATAAACACGCGTTGATCCGCGAACTTCGCCGGCTCCGAGACTGCCCGTGAAGGAAACAGATGAAATCCGAACGTTGAATCCTCCGTTTGTGCGACGTGATCCAGATGGCTTTGAAAAAGGGACAAAAAGGAGGCCTTGGAAAAGAGTTAATTGGCGATGTGAGATGTCCAGATGGCAATAGCTGATAGAGGCGAATTGAAGAATCAATGTAACGCCACAGTTATCAAAAAGATAAAGCATCTCAGATCTAAAAGGCCACTCTAGTACAGGTTGCATTTAATTTTAGAATCGAAGCATAGGAAGGTATGCTATTTACTGATTTAAATTTATCTGTTGGCCTTTATTATGGTTCTGGAGATAGGAACAGTTTAATTTAACTGGGGACTAGTTTAAATACTACCCGTATTGTAAGGGATCACCAAATTGAACCCAGTTAACATGAATATAGTCCATTCATAATTTAAATGTACATGAATGAGAATGGTCATCCAAACCTTTCTAGAAACACTTCGTAATGGAGTACACTGACAAAGTTAGATTCATAACTCCTGATAAAAAGTTGGTAGAAAATGAACTATTCTATCAAGATGAATTGTTATATGGACTATTATTTAGACAAGGGAGGTAATGGAACATAACAACAGAATATAATCCATTACCAAAAATCAATTTGTCTTGTTTTGTTGATTGATTTTCAAATATATATTATTTGAAAATGTCAGTAAGAATTGACATTAATATAACACATATAATATTGGAAAATGTCACTAATTTTTTTTTTTTTTGACAATAGTAGAATGTGTATGTTATTTGATAATGTCATTAAGAATTGACATTAATTGGATGAATAGGTTTTTGCATCAAATAAATTGACATAGTTTATATGCATACAAGTGAAAAGATAGAATATAGAACACTTTTGTTGCATACATGTGAATAACTTATGTTAGTCTCTGAGTTTATGAATATTTTCCTATGAGAAAATATAAATTATTAACATATGAACATCTTTAAAAAATAGTAAGCATCAACAACCGACCAGTAAATAACAGAACAGAATCCGCAAGGAAATCATAAATGACAGCAGCAATCAACCCAAATGAATGATTCTGGACAGTTATTCTATAATACAACTGTAGAAAACCAGATCATATGACACGAATGTTTTGGAACAGGCTAGGCCCTGCACCGCAGGCTAACCTGACCGAGGAGCCTCTTACGGCTATGATTACTGAGATTCGCCTTGTCGGTGAATCAGAGGGTTGGTGGGTAGACATTGGTGTTTCTCCCCATGTTTGCTATGATCGTGATATATTCACAATATACACGGTTGTTGACGATCAGAAAGTGTGTTGTGAGATCCTCGCACCACTTAAGCCGAAGAGACTGGTAATATGAAAATAAAACATATGATTAGAAAGACATTGATTCTTAAAGATGTGATGTATTTGACATGTTTGAAAACATTCAAAATTGAAATCAAGCAAATAAGAAAATTAAGAGACTACATAGTGATAGAGGAACAGAATACGAATCAAATTCTATTCTGGATTTTTTATGTGATATATTGTACATAGGAGAACTGCACCCTATTCACCTGAAATGAACGGTAAAGCTGGAAAAAAAATAGGACCTTTACCGAATTAATAATTGTTATTTTATTAAATTTTGGTGCAGCATAACATTAGTGGGGGGATATTTTATAGACTGTACGTTATGTTCAGAATAGAATCCCCATATCTAAGAATAAAATTTCACATTATGAAATTTTAAAAGAAATATAAATCCAATATGTCATACTTTAGAACTTGGGGTTACTTAGCATATGTTCGCATTCTAGACCCTCAGAGAATAAAATTGGCAAGTAAATCATATGAATGTGTATTTATTAGCTATGCTGTTAATAGCAAAGCATATAGGATTTATGATCTAAATACAAATAATATAATCTGAATCAAATGATGCCAATTTTTTATGGAACGAAATTTCCTTTTAAATTAAGGAATAGTGGGGGCACATCAAATATGCCTATTAGAACAGAACTTAATAAAAGTTCTGAAGTTGAACCTAGAAGAAGTAAAAGAGCGAGAACCGTAAAAGATTTGGTTCGGATTTTTGTGCTTTTACTATAGAGGAGGATCACTTAAACCTCTAAGAGGCCTTATCTTATTTAAAACGCCGATTTTTGGCAAGAGGCTATAAATGATGAGATGGATTCTCTAGAATCCAATAACACTTGGCATTTGACAGATTTACTCTCTGGTTGTAAATCTATAGGTTGTAAATGAGTATTTAAAGGAAAATTAAAACCTGATGGCACTGTTAATAAATATAAAGGACGATCAGTAGCTAAAGGTTTTAAATAAAAAAGAAAATATACATTTCTTCGACAATTTCTCACATGTGACTAGAATAACATCCATTCGGGTATTAATTTCACTTCCTTGCATTTATAATTTACTAAGACACCAAATGGATGTTAAAACGGTTTTTTTTAACGGTGAATTAGACGAAGAAATTTATATAGACCAGCCTGAAGGATTTGTAGTACATGGTTAAGAACATAAAGTATGCAAATTAGATAAATCATTGTATGGTTTAAAACAAGAACTTTAACAATGGCATGAAAAATTTGAGAATTTTAATCATTTCACATGGTTTTAAAGCTAATGAAAGTGACAAATGCATTTATTACAAATCTGAGAATGACATTTGCACTATTATGTAGATGACCTATTCATCTTTGGGTCAAACATTCATGCCATAAATTAAGTCAAATCCTTATTAAGTGCCAATTTTGATATGAAAGATCTAGGTGAGACGAGTGTAATCCTTGGTATTAAAATTAGTAGGTCAGAAAAGAGAATTTCTTTGGATCAATCTTATTACATTGAGAAGATACTAAAGAAATACAATTGTTTAGACTGTAAATATGCAAATACCCCATATGATCACAGTGTAAAGTTATTTAAGAACACTGATGAAGGTGTAAGACAGTCTGATTATGCGAGCATCATTGGCAATCTTTGATATGCCACTGATTGTACTAGACCCGACATAGCCTATGTCATGGGATAATTGTGCAGGTTTATTAGTAGATCTAGTATAGAGCACTGACATGCTATTAAAAAGGTCATGAGATACCTTAAACAAACTATGAACCTTGGATTACATTATGAAAAGTTTCCAGTTGTACTTAAGGATATTCTGATGCAGACTGGAATACTTTATCTGATGACTCTATTGCAACCAGTGGCTATATATTCAGCATCACTGGAAGAACTGTTTCTTGGAAATCTAAGAAACAGAATATCTTGACTCAGTATACTATAGTGACTGAGATAATAGCACTAGCCACAGCTAGTGAAGAAGTAGAGAACTAAAGAAATCTGCTAGTTGAGATCCCTATACGGGAAAGATAGACACCAGTGGTGTAATCGATTGTGATAGTTCCGCGGCTATTACAAAAAGTATAGAACTGTTATAACAACGGTAGAAAATGACGTCGTAAGCACAATACTGTAAAAGAACATCACATACATAGTGATGAAAAATTCGACGACTATTGAAAGGAAAACAGAACCGATATTACAACGGTAAGAAATGATAGTCGTATACACAGTATTGTTAGAGAACATCACATATGAGGTGATGATAATTTGGCAGATCCTTTGACGAAAGGACTGACCAGAAAGAAAGTCCTTAATAATTCTAAAAGAATGGGACTACTGCCTGAGATAGTGGAATCACACACAATGGTAACCCGACCTAAATGACTGGAGATCCCAAGAACTAGGTTCAATGGGTAAAAACAAGTTGTGTAGTGATAGTAGATGAACATGCTAAATTTATATATTAAGAAGCATGTATTCCTGAAGTGATTAGAGGATGAGTTAATAGAAACTCTTAATGAGATCTATACTCTATTTGGAGTGGAGTACCTACCTTCAGGAGTACTCTTGATAGACTCACCTATGTGAATGTGGAAATGTGGCCGTTTCCTATGGAGTTTTGGGCAGAACTTCTAGAGCGTTCACTAAACTGGGATAGACGTGCATGGCCATAAACGCACGGTCTTATTTGATTGCACTATGGAAAAGATTGTGTGTGGTTTGATGTCAGGAATAGAGTTCAAGACTACGTGTCACTCTAGTAAAAACTGAATCTTATTCACTACGCAAAGGTTCAAGTCGGATAACACCTTTGTTTATGCACAGTCTTATGTTTTTAGAAACTGCTCGATAATATTTTAAAAAATTCAAGTGCGGGATTGTTGGAAATTTATGTGAATTGTTTAAAATATAGAAATAAGTGTATGATGGCTCCTAAATGTGAATAGTTCCACATCATGGGATTACATGAAAGAAGCAAGTATTTATACTTGTTTCTAAGAAGCTTTGATGGGGCCTTGGGGCTCCCAATACATGCTTTGTTGTGAGGAGGGAGCCCATGCATCATGACCACCACACGCGCGCGCGACCGACCGACCGACTCGACCCGACCCGGCCCGGTTCGGTTCGGCCTTGGGCCTTGGGCCTTGGCTATGTGGTGTAGACACTTATATTTTTAGACTAGAAAAACTTGATTTTTTTCGAACCGTTTTTTAATTATGGAAAATATTTCTGAACCGAATTTAATTTGAAACGGTAAACTTTTGACCAAGTATTTCGCAGATCCTATTTTCCTCCACCGACCAGTATTTTCGAATAACCTAATCCTCGTCTATATATTATTATACCGCCAATAAAATATTCTTACGGAAATTTTCGAGCAGTTAAATTCAGAAAGTGCAAATCTGCACTGATTTGTTTGTGCAAAGCAGATCAGTTATTAATTTCAGAGAGGCTGTTTTATCCCAGAGGCGGCGGCGAAAGTACGAACTGGTTTTGCACCACCGACCAGATCGCCGAATCGTCTTTAAGAAAGCGACCTGGTCCGCGACTCAGCCATCGTTTCCCAACAGTAACTGTCGATGTACATTTAATATATACTTGTCATTATTATTATATACATTTCTAAATCCAAGTACATATTATATATACCTGCCATTAGTATTGTATACATATCAAAACTCAATTTGTTGAGGAAGAAGAAAGAAAGACGGAGATCAAATAAACCGAAGATGTTATTAGAACTGGGAATGTTGGTCATACGTTTCACATACGTTCTTTCACCATTGAGGCAGTTGGTGATAATAGTTTCAAGAATTGAAGAAATTTATGCAGGCCTTGCTGACAGTGAATACACCGATTTGTGGAGCACCCTTGCAAGTATCAACTCTATGAGTTAACCAAGGTTCAAGTTGGATGACGACCATCATTACATGATATGAACCACTTCTTGTTGTGAAGTTTTCTCCATTGTATTGAATTTTTTGGTACTTGAATTGCTATGTATGTTATGGAGGTGCCTAGAAGGTCACCTATAGCTGTCTCCTCTCATTTTCTTTTTCTTCTATAGCATATGGCAAAAGTGTATAGTATTTTTTTTCCTTAGTTTTTTGGCAAACCATTCGTGTAGGTTTAACATAGCACATAATAGTTTTTATTATTTCAATTTAGAAGTTGAGGAAAATAAGAGTTCTATAGCTACTGCACTTTTTTTAGATGTAAATGGTCAGATATATTATTGTACAATATACATTATTTCCTAGTTGTAAGTAAATCGGAAAATACAAAGAGAAAGGAGTTCGACCAGTAATTCTTAGATAACCTTAAAGAAAATCTCTAGCAACTTTGCAAACTCATGAAAAGTAAAAAAAAAAAGAAAAAAAAGGAAAAAAACGCGAGTACGTTGCGCTTCTTCAACAAGAGGCTTTTCATTTTGTTGTGCGAAACGCTATAAATGAGATCCCCGTTTTTAGGAATTTTTTTTACAAATAACATGCTATAAACCGGGATTATTTATCTATTTACAGACCATTGCTCAAAAAAAGAGAGGGGCACAACCCATTTTAGAGCATTTGGAGATGCTATGAGGAAGCTAGTTATAAAGAGTACGACCTGTAGTGGTTACTGTGATGTACAAATGAGTCTACATGTCATGTGTTTGTTGTACTTCTAATGTTATATTCTCATGTGGACTTGTTTTTTTCTTGGAAAAGAACAAATGATATATTTTCAAAGCTTCCAAAAATCAGATTTGTTACTTGTATGGGATGCCTAGTATTTCTGTGTTGCTAACTGATTTTAACTCATATCATATGATTGGATATAAAAGATATTGGTAACTTATTAACATATTTTAAACTCATATCATGGCATTGGATGTAATTCCGATGTTAACGAAAAATATCGTTAACACAAGTCATCGTCAACAACTAAGGATGGAAATGGGCGGGTCTAGGGTCCAAACCCGCTTTACTCGCCAATGTTTTGATCCATTTAGACCCGCCCCACAGGGTCTTCGGGGCAGGTAGACTCGCGACCCGCTTTTAGAGGTCCGGGTCTAGGGTTGGGTCTGGGGCACGGCTAACCTGCCCCAACCCGACCCGCATGATTGAAACATCAGTAAAACACTTTGTAACTATGATGATTACTTGTTAATCTTCAAATGTATACATGGTTATAATTTGAATACCATATTCTTTTATGCAACAAACTATAAATTTTTCATAGTATTAAGTTGCATCAACGATAATCATACAATAACAAATGCATACATTTTGAAATATTACGTTACAACTCATTTTATTATATTCTATTATCATTGTGAACATATTACAACATGTATATAACTTATTATTTAGTGATAAAAAAATATAAGTATATAAATTTATGTAAGTTAGAACAGAATAACACCGGGTCGTGGGGCAGGTCGGTTTACCCTGACCCGTACGGGTTTCAGGTATGGGGCGAAACTCCAGACCCGTACCGGGTCTATGGGGCGGGTCTGGGGCAGAGTTTAAATGTAACATCCCATATTTTCTGCATATTTAATTTTCAATTTAAAATAAATAAGATGGAATAAAATTAGATAAAAATCAAATTTTGTCAATTTTTTATGTTGGTGATTGGTCGAATTAAGTACAAATAGATTTTTAATTTAGTTTGTACTTAGGATGATTGTAATTTGAATTATTTTTTTTAATGAAATAAATTTGAGATGTTTTAGTTTATATTGAGAATTCAAATTTAATTTGAACTGGAAAATTCTAAGTTGTGGATTATAGTTGAAATTCAAATCAAAAATTTAAATAACCAAACTTGAGAACTTAGAATTTGTGAAATCGATTTATATACTTTATTTAAGTTGTAATTTGATTTAAATGGAATTTTTAAAACATTTAAGTTATGATTTGGTTTAAAATTTGAATTTAATGAATATTCAAATTGAATTAAAATAGTTAAATGAATATTTGAATATTTTATTAATTAATTAACAGTGAGATTTAACTGTTTTAGCGACCGTCTCGGAATTTGACGAAACTGGCACCATCGGAACCGGAACGGTGAATTATGATAGGATTTCAATTTGCGTTACAATCTGACTTACCATTTGACCGAACGAGAGAAAGTGTGAAAGAGATCTGTATAATTGGATAAGTGTTTACTCTCATATTGGGCTTCTTATATTCATATAAATAAAATTCTTTTCCTCTACCCATCAGCTATTTATACTATATGTTCACTTTTCTTCATCAAAACCTTATTTCCATGGCTGGAAATAATTTTCAAACCCTATATCAAAATGAAAATCAAACTTCAAAATAAAATCTCTCCAAACTATAGCGAATTATATGTCAATTCGAAGCTCTTGACGACACGAAGCTACTGGTACCAATTTTTTTGACATGCAGTGATCAATTTGGCCAAAAATCGCGGTCAAAGGTTCAAAATCGCGAAACCCTAGAGGTTGAATTGGGGGGTTTTTGATTTAGGAGTTTTGGACAAATCAATGATCTGGGTATTGTAGAGAATGTTCACCCGAGTGCAACGGTGGTGTTCGTTTGGGTTATAGTCAAGTAGGGCGGCGAGATTTAGTCATTGAAGCATGAAAATCACTTGTGTTAGCCTCGTAGCCGGAGAAGGAGGTGGCCACCGGAGGTCATGTCATTGCTACGGTAGGAGAGGCTGGCTCAGGGCTTTACGGTGGAGGAGGTCTCGAGTTCTATAACGACCGAAGATGGGAGGAAAAGGCGGTCAAAGGGTGGCTCGATTTGGGTATTCCATCGTCACTTTACTGTAGTGGAAAGAGAAGATGAGCGGGAAGAAGAAGCTGACGTGGCACCTATTCATTGGGTGGGAAATTAGTTTATTAAATTTTATATATTTTTTAAATTCAATGGTAAAACACTGATAACTTTTACATGCGAACTCGGATTGACATGCCGTTTGTTGCGTTAGGATCGTGGAGAAATTGCAGACGATCTGAGACTGGTTTCGCTGCATTTAGAGACTGTGAAATTTTGAGCTTTGGTTGGACGTTCGATCCACTAAAGACTCAAAGGTGAGTGATTCTTCGCTGACGAATAACTGAATCTTTCCCATATTTATCAAATTAAAGTGTGAAATAAGTTGGTTGCGTGTTTGTATTTGATTGGTGAATGGTTGCTTAAATTTGACATGCAAGTGTGTTACATGCAATGAAAATCGATAATTAGTTTTTTAAATTTAATTTAAATTTCTAGTTAGAAAATCTCAACACTTGAAATCAGTGGAATGATTTAACACTGACCATGGAATAAAATGTTGTGTGATAGATGCCTTGGTTGATTTGAATTACTGAATGAATACTGCTTGAATTGTCCTTTTATTTAGTACATGAATATTGTGTGCTCATGTTGACGATGAGTCTCATTTTCACCCGAGATGTTACGGGCATCGAATAAACTCGGGATTAATCGATAGAAATCAATTAAGAATACAGAGTGAAATGATAAATCTCTGTGACCCTGAATTGGATTGAAACGATAGATCCATCCCTGAAATATCGAGAAATTAAATATAACATCACTTGGCCATTGGATAGATAATTATATACAGACATCGGTTGGTTAAATGATTTCAAATATTTAAATGTTATTTGGTCGGAAATTTCATTTAAAAGAGATGTGCCGATACTCGATAAATATGTTTTCTTTAAAGATTCAAACCTTGAATGTTATTTGAATGGTTAAAGAAATTTTCCAAAACAAATTGAAATTTTGAATTGGGATTTGAATATGGTTGGAATTATTCGATCTGAATATGATTTTGGTGATTATTAAAATAAATGACACAGATTTGAATATAATAAATTCTCATTGAATTCAATGTTGGGAATAAGGGTAACTGATGATATTCGGAGTTGTTTTAACTCTATATGAATATGGATTTGAATCTTCTTAATCGAAGGGTTGGTTTGAACAGCGTTGAAACGAAATATGGGAATTAAATGAATTCCATCTAGATTGGAATTTATATTTCGCGTTATTGGAACCTGGAGTAAAGAAATATTCATGGTTAAAATTTATTTTATTAAAACTATACATATATCGTTGTTTTACAAACAAGTTATATTCTATTATGTAAAGGTTATTTTTGAAAAAAAATTAAACTATATACTATTTTGTTTATGAATAAATTCTTGTATATGTTATTTTTAATTTGTTTTAATAAAGTTATATATGTATATGTATATGCGTAATTTTTAAATTTGCTAATTATACTCCAATTATTTTATTGCATACAAATTTTATATAAGATTTCATTTTATAATCATCTATTTTCCTAGTTAAATTAAATGATTGTAATTTTCTTCCTAAATAGAACTATTCGATTTAAACCATGATTTAGATGGAGTTTTGATATGAAGTTACATTCTATTGAATACTAATTGAGTGTAGAACGATTATAATAGTTCAATGGAAATTTTATTCTACTAGAATATAGATGGGCTCGCCAAAAATGATTGAAATGACTTGTAATGAAAATAGATATTCTATTGGAATATGAATGAACTTCGTACATGAATTGATTTTGAGTTAAGTATAATCGTTGACATGAAATATATTCTACTTGAATATAAATCGATTTTTGAATTATTGTACGATCACAATATAATCGGTTTTGGGAATGATTGAAATGTGTTGATATGAAATTTTATTCTAATTTGAATATAAATTTGGGTTCGAAACAAAATATATGATATTTTGATATAAAGCTAACCTTTGTGGAATATAAAAGAACCAGCCGATGTGAAAAGATGTAAGAGTTGGTTGTTAAAGAGACCGGAGTCGACATAGGGCATACTCTCTATCAGTGTCGATGCTACTTTGACAACTGTGAACGTTTTGACGTATCCAGAATGAGATATGATGACTTGGAGGCGATTATTGAATCGAAGAAGATGAACGAGGACGAAATAGCCCTGACCTTCTGGTCAGAATTGAAATGACTAAAACAGGAGCTATACCGTGACTAACTGAGGTAGCACCTTTGATCGAACACACTTCTTCAATACTATTTATATGACTTCGATGATGATGACTTGGGCCCATTCTGATTTTTGGGAGTGTGATCTGAGGTGGGCGGTAGTGGCTGCTATGCGTTACCACTGGTCCGGGAGTGCAATTGGTAGAATCCTACCCTGGGCATTGCCTCGAGTGCCTTGTCATATTTATCCATATCGAGCCCCATACGATTTTGATTTAGCAGTGCCTTCTACGGAGTGCCCTCTGATAACACCAGTACGGTGAATTTACGATACTGTATAGACTGTTGATGCCTATAAACGGTGTAAGGGTAGTATGGTAATCCCGCTTACGCTATTTTTATGATATTTACTTTACTGGATAGACGCACTATCATAATAGCGTATTATACTATGTATGTATTAGTTTAACGGATCCTCGAGAGATGGAAAAATCCCGTAACATCTCTTGGGCTACTGCACCCATGACACTGATGTTATTTCGTATCTTAATTTGACCAATATGAGAATAATTTAGTGCTGATCCGAGTGTCTGTTGTGTTTTATTTTTATGTAATATGCTCGGGTCAGCAGACGTTTGCAGTTAGCAAAAATGATTGTGCCTTGGAGATCAAAGACGAAGATTTGGTATATATATCTACTCTCTCTCTCTCTCTCTATATATATATATATATGTATATGTATGTATATATGTATTTCCGCTGCATTTATTTCCGCTGTTATGTGATGGAAATCTGTACATGTATAACTTATTGAGTCAAGGAATTCAAGGTGTTTAGATCAATGACAAGGAGAAATTCAAGATCGACAAAAAGAAGATATTCGATGGTATAGGTTGATTATTTAGAGTATGAGTGTAGTTAAATATGTTAAAATCTATCCTCAAATAATCATATTTCTATATGGTTTGAATATATATATGTTTATACATGTATGCACATTCATTGTGCATACTAACAGAAACTGGTCGACCGGTTCATATATAGGCGGTCGACCGTTTCTGTGCAGAATGCACAATGAACGTGCACACACATATATATAACGTACATATATTCAAACACCAGTCTACTGGTCATTTTTTACCAGTCGACTGGTCTACGAACTGAAGCCATCTTTTCGAATAGACACCCTATTTCATCAATGGTTATGATCCTTTCTCTTGGCCAAAAATCATCTCTTTTCATGGTTTCTCTTCACCAATGATTACATCTCTCCATCCTCTATAAAAGCATCATGAAATCATCATTTTTAATATAACAATTCTTTCTTTTCTTGCTACCTAAGTGCTGATTTCATTGTTACTCTTTAAAAGCATTCAAAAGCTCACTATTCTCATATATCGTTATTTGAATCCTTGAATCTATATATTATTCTTTAGATTCAAACAACGATATCATCTTCCAAATCTTCATAATATCAAAATCATATTTGAGGATAAGATTATAGGAAGGTTGTACAAGAATTGACAAATTCGTGTTATTTAGAACATACATTGTCAAACTACAAGTTTATATCTTGTTTGAAGTCCTCGGTGTTGTAAGAGGCGAGTTTGTGAAGTCCTCGGTGTTGTAAGAGGCGAGTTTGTGAAGTCCTCGGTGTTGTAAGAGGCAAGTTGTGAAGTCCTCGGTGTTGTAAGAGGCAAGTTGTGAAGTCCTCGTGTTGATAGAGGCGTGAAATCCCGTTCGGCTGCTCGGGTGTTGTGAACCTGTTTTCCTCAGGGTTATGTGAGGATAGTGTTTAGTGAAATTCCAGATAGCTAGGAGATCTGGGACTGGACGTAGGACGGTGCTCCGAACCAGTATAAAAATCCCTGGTGTGATTTTTCTATTACTGCATTTACTTATCTGTGATATTGCTACTGTGAGATTTTTCTTAGTATATATTATATATTCCGCATATCCATATTACTGATCCTGCCTAAAGTCATCTATCGACACTTTCAATTGGTTTCAGAGCAAGGTTATCACATAACTGTAACATAGTTATTTGATATATTCTTGTAATATGGCAAATAACCCAAGTTCTAGCACTAGTAACACCACTTACACAGAAGGTCAATTAACACAAAGACCTCCTTTCTTTAATGGCCTAAACTATAGCTATTGGGCAACACGTATGACTTTTTATATGCAATCAACAAGTTATGATGCTTGGAATGCTACTCAGAAAGAAATAGTCAATCCAACAACTGAGTATGTAGAATGGACAGCTGCTGAGAAAACCGCAGCTACTGTAAATGCAAAAGCAATAAATATGTTGTTTTGTGCATTAGATCAAAACGAATATAACCGTTTTAGTATCTTTACCTCTGCATATTAAATTTGGCAAATGCCAAAAACCACTCATGAAGGTACTAACAAGGTTAAACAAGCAAAAATCGCTTTGTTGAAAAGTCAATTTCAAAATGAAGCCGAATGAAACAATCAATGAGATGTATTCAAGATTTCAAACCATTCATCATGCTCTTATTGGTTTAGGACAAAAATATTCTAATTTTGATGTAGTTTCAACAGTCCTACATTCACTGACTAATGAATGGGAAGGAAAAGTATTAGCAATAGAAGAAGCTAATGATCTTTCCACCATGAAGCCAGATGAATTGATAGGAAATCTTATGTCCTATGAAGCAAACTTGCAGGCTCGAAAAGAACAAAAAGAAGAAAAGAAAAATGTAGCTTTTCATGCTGAGAAAGATGAAGACGTCTCAGATTTCGAAGATGAGGATCTAGCATTCATTGCAAAAGGATTCAAAAAATTCTTAAAGCAACGAAAAGCTATTCGATACAACAGAAAGAAGTTTGGATCAAATAAGTCATCATCATCAAATGTAGAATGCTTTAATTGTCATAAGAAGGGACACATGCAAAATGATTGTCCAGAACAAAAGAAGAAGACAGAAAATGACAAGTTCAAACACAAAAAGGACAAGTCAAAGAAACGGGCATTCTCAGTGACATGGGATGATTGATACTCATCTTCATTTAATAATGAAAGTGACTCTGACAATGAACAAGCTAATGTATGCTTTATGGCTAAAGAAGATGAGGTACAAATTCCGACTTTTGAAGAAGTTCTAGATATAAATGCTGAGTTAATGTATAAATTTAAAGATGTAAAACGACAATGCAAGCAAGCTCAAGCTGATTTAAGTAGAGCAGAATTTGAACGAGATATGTTAAAAGATGAGAAGAAAATATTAGAGGAGGAACTTGAAAAAGCTCAAGAATCATCATCTAATATTGATTCTCAACTATCTCTTTTGAGTCAAGAAATCGAAACTCAAAAAGAGAAAAATGATGCTCTAACTACCGAAAATCATGAGCTTAAGGCAAAAGTCAAGATGTTAGACCTTGAAAAAGCTAGTTTACAAAAAAAGTAGACGACATTACTCAGAATGTTTCTAACTTTAACAAAGGTCGAGAAAATTTGACAAAAATTATTTAAAATTCATAAACTGCTACAAATAAACAAGGTTTGGTATATAAGAAACAACTTACCAAGAAACATCTTGGTAAAAGAAAAAAAAGAAAAATAAGGAAGTACGAGAAACTAAAGCTAAGAAAAATCTTAGTTTATTATATTCCAAACCAAAACCGATTGTGAAATTTCAAAAGAAGAATGTCAAATCTATAAAAATGTGGGTTCCTAAAACAAATAACAATTTGATTAGGAACAAGTACATTCAAAAATTTTTGAGTTCTGTGCATCATAATCCAAATTATGTATATAAAGGGGATACCTGACCCGTATGGGTTTGGACTCCTAAGACCTAACTCTTAGGACCCTATAAAAAGGTGGGTACCATGGACTTAATTTTATTTTTTGGAGGTCCCACTTAAGAAAAGAGGAAAGTGGATACTAGACAGTGGTTTCTCGAAGCATATGACTGGAGACAAGAGGTTATTAACAAATATCACTTATTCGGATGGTGGCTCAGTCACTTTTGGAGATAATTCAAAAGGCTATATCATCGACAAAGGCGATGTGAGCAATTACGGTACATCAAACTTACCTCTTATTACTAATGTCATGCTAGTTAGGAATTTGAAACATAATTTACTAAGTATCAGTCAATTGTGCGACAAAGGTTTTATCATTTCTTTTTCGGACAGTAAATGTAGTATTTTAGATAAAGATCGAAATACAGCTTTTGAAGGATATAGAGACATAAACATCTATATTCTGAATATGAATACCAATCATAATTCATATATGTGTCTTGTAGCAAATGATAATGATCCATGGCTATGGCACAAACGTTTCTGTCACATAAACTTCAAAACTATTGACAAGCTAGCCAAGAATGATCTAGTTAAATGACTACCCAAAGTAAGCTTTAAGGTTGATAATCTTTGTGATGCATGTCAATTAGGAAAATTGACCAAATCGTCTTTCAAATCCAAGAAAGTCATATCAACGTTACAACCATTGGAGCTATTACATATGGATTTATTTGGACCAACACAGGTTCAATCAATAAATCATAATCGATATGTGTTTGTAATTGTTGACGATTACTCTCGATATACATGGGTAATTTTCTTGAAAAACAAAAGTGACACTTTCAAACATTTCAAATCCTTCATCAAAAGAATTCAAAAATCAAAAGGGCTTAAAGTTAAAAACATAAGAAGTGATCATGGCGGAGAATTCGAAAATATTGATTTTGAACATTTTTGCACAAAGAAAGGAATAAATCATAATTTTTCGTTTCCCAGAACTCCACAACAAAAAGGAGTTGTAGAACGAAAAAATCGGACTTTACAAGAATGTGCAAGAACATTATTAAATGGATCCACTCTACTAAAACATTTTTGGGCAGAAGCTGTTGCAACTGCGTTTTATGTTTTGAATCGTGTATCTATTCGACCTCTGACCAAAAATACATCCTATGAGCTATTTAATCAAAGAAAACCAAATATCTCATATTTCAAAGTTTTCGGTTCTAAATGCTTTATTTTAAATACGAAAGACCATCTTGGAAAATTTGATTCCAAATCCGATGAAGGTATATTTGTCGGATACTCGGAACGAAGCATGGCCTATCGTATATTTAACAAGAGAACTAAAACTATTGAAGAATCACTTCATGTTTCTTTTGATGAATTCTTTAAATCATCTCGTATCGTATCAGATGACGAAGAAACCATAGTCACTGATAATCCTGTCATCACAAATAACGACTCTGACTCAGAAATTGTTGACGATATCCCTCAACCTGTTGTGATACTATATCCACTAAGATTTAGATCTCCTCCGAGAATTCTAAGAGATCATCCAGTTCAAAATGTTATTGGAGAAGTAACATCACAAATTAGAACAAGAAGTCAACTAAATCAAATGGGTTTCCTTTCAAATATCGAATCTAAGAATCCGAAAGAAGCTGCTACTGATGATCACTGGATCATTGCCATGCAAGAAGAACTAAATCAGTTCGAGCGCAATGATGTCTGCGAACTTTTTCAAAGACCGACTGATCAGTCAGTCATTGGTACGAAATGGGTCTATAAAAATAAGGCTGACGAACAAGGAAATATAACCAGAAATAAAGCAAGATTAGTAGCACAAGGATATAATCAGGAAGAAGGTATCGATTATGAAGAAACCTTTGCTCCCGTAGCTCGATTAGAAGCTATTCGAATTTTACTGTCCTTTGCTTGTCATCATGATTTTAAACTTTATCAAATGGATGTCAAAAGTGCATTTTTAAATGGATTTATCAAAGATAATGTATATGTCGAACAACCTCCTTTGTTTGTACATGAGAAATATCATGATCACGTATATAAACTTAAGAAAGCTTTATATGGACTGAAACAAGCACCTCGTGCTTGGTATGAACGATTAAGAAGCTATCTTATCGATTCTGGATTTCAAATTGGTAAATTTGATCAGACTCTATTCATTAAACATTCTCAAAAAGATATATTAGTTATCCAAATATATGTAGACGACATTATCTTTGGTTCAACAAACGATGAACTTTGCAAAGAGTTTGCAAATATTATGACCAAAGAATCTGAAATGTCTCATATGGGAGAACTATCGTATTTCCTTGGTCTTCAAATCAAACAACTATCTAACGGTATTTTTATTAGTTAAGAAAAATACTGTGGAAACTTAGTCAAACGCTTCGGTTTAGAAAATACCTCTGGTAAGCCAACTCCTATGAGTACGACCACACATCTTGAAAAAGATGAACATGGTAAGAATGTTGACCAGAAGTTATATAGAAGCATGATTGGTTCTCTCCTGTATCCTACCGCGAGTCGTCCTGATATTATGATGAGTGTTTGTTTATGTGCAAGGTTTCAAGCTAATCCTAAAGTATCACATTTACGAGCTGTAAAACAAATAATACGATATCTTAATAACACCAAAGACTTTGGTCTTTTCTACCCGAAATATTGTCCATTTGAATTAGTATCATATAGCGATGCTGATTTCGGTGGCTCTCGCATGGATAGAAAGAGTACAAGTGGTACGTGTCATTTTATTGGAAAATCACTTATCTCTTGGTTTGGTAAGAAACAAAACTGCGTTTCACTCTCAACATGTGAAGCTGAATACATATCAGCTGCTCTAGCTTGTACTCAAGTTTTATATATGCAACAAACACTTCGAGATTTCGATATTCATTTATCAAAGTCCATCATATATTGTGATAACACAAGCGCAATCAATTTATCAAAAAACCCAGTCAATCATTCCCGAACAAAGCACATTGATATTCGACATCATTTCTTAAGAGATAATATTGAAAAAGGAACAATATGTCTCGAATATGTCCAGACTGACAACCAATTAGCAGACATTTTTACCAAGCCTCTACTCGAATCTAGTTTTATCTCTTTACGTAGAGATCTCGGCTTGATTTCTAGAAATGAACTTGGTGTATAATGTATATAAATATATATATATATATATATATACACTATTGAGTTCTTCTCTAGCCGGTACATTCATTTGTTTTTTAACTTAGCTAATTAATAGTCTTTTACTATTATTAGCAATTCATTTTTGAGCTTTATAAACTTTGAGTGGTTCATATTCTCTGAATGCTTTCCATCCATTACTTCCTACTTCGTAAAAGCTATAAATACATACTCCTTCTTATTGTTTTCTGCATCACTTTCTTAATGTCTAGTTTTAACATTCATACACAAGTCCATATACTCTTATGGCACACATATGTGATGAATGTGCCCAACGGTCTCACATCTCGGTCACTAGCTCCGAACCGGAGGAGTACTACTCTTCGGAAACACCGAAGAGCAGACCGGAATGTTCGCATATACCTAGACATACACCCAAACTCAAACGAGCTAAGAAAGCACTATTTTGTTCTCTGGGTACTAGAGAGAAGATCAATGAAATTCATCACTACCAGATACATCAGTTGGATCTCCAGCGTCAACTGCATTATGAACAAAAACTCACATCTGATCGTTTAACTCTCTTAGAACAAATGACGTCATTTTTCTGTAGCACGGATAGACATGGGGTACACGAACAAATACCAATGCCACACCCTCCGTCTACATCTCGAAGTCCTAACTCATGGGACCGTAATTATGCGAGAAATGAAGGATCAAGAGAAAATTGGTCGCCATGGACGCCGAGAGTTTCGAATATTCATGAAATATCCGAAGACAAGTCATCTACCTTTCATTAAGTTATGTTGTTTTCGTATTGCAAAATAATTTTTTTCATGTTGTATTTTTTTTCACGTTCTTTATTCGAATTCATTTCGAGTTAGAATAAATTTCAAGTTATATGACGGTATATAATCTTTTCAAGCCAGAAAAACAATTTTCAAGCAGAACGGTCGACCGTATTTTTGGACCAGTCGACCGTTTTTATCTCTGAAAATGATCGTATACTTGAAACGGTCGACCGTCTAAAAAATACCAATCGACCGTTCAACTCTCTGGAAATTTTTCATCTCAAATGCTTACCAATCGACCGTTTTATTTCCACCGGTCGACCGGTAAAGTCCTCTGGAATTAATTTCCTCCAGGAACCAGTCGACCGTTTAAAATCCACCGGTCGACCGGCAAACTTCTCTGGAACATATTTACGCAGTAACCAGTTGACTGGTAAATCAATGAATTCGGAGAGTATTATTCATTGTAATTGAGTGCTTGAGCATCAATACTCATTGTATTTGTAATTTCTGAATGAATTGAGAAGCTATGAAGTGGATGTAGGCTTGTTAACGCCGAACCACTATAAATTCTGTGTGTTGATTGATTTTACTTGCTTTTTGTTCATGATTCCTCATTATTCTCTACAAAACATTATCAATTGGGGTGTTAGGACCATTTTTTGGTCTAACATTTTGGTGCTTTCACTGAGAAATGAAGATTCTCAGCGCTTAAGGATTCTCCAATCTACTTATTGGAATGCCAAGTCCGACGAGGAAATCCTATGAATTCTATTTACTTTGTAATTGTGGAGATTAACAGAAATGAAGTCGCCACCATGCCATGTAGAAGCAATCGCTGAAGATCGAAAACAGAGTCCAGCAAAGCTTTTGGATCAGATGCAGGCGAAGAGACAGGTTCGGATGCAGGCGAAGGGACAGGTTCGGATGCAGACGAAGAGACCGGATCAGATGCAGGCAAAGAGACCAGATCAGATGCAGTTGAAGCCCTTGGATCGGATGTAGATGAGGCGCAGTCCAATCTCTCACAGGGGGTCGGATCGGGTCTTACCCAACCTGAAAAAGAACGTCTGATCCGAACTAGAGGGGGAGATCCGAACCGGCTGCCTGCTGATGACATACCCGATCCGATCCGATTCGATAACATACCCGAACCAACCCGAAGGCATATCCCCGATCCGAGCTGCATGGGAAGGCCCGAACCGACCCAATGATGCATCTCCGAACCGAACCAAAGAGGGTGCCACGACCCGAACCGCAGGAAAGTGGAGATGCAGGGTAGGGAAGACCGATCCGAACAGGAGGAGGAGATCCGAATCGGCTCTTTCATATATACCGAACCGACTAGCTAATGACGTCTCCGATTCGGCTCGGAGGAACTAGTCCGATCCGACCCGACCTGAAGACAATCTCCAAACCGCAAATTTGAAGGCATAATCCGATCCGACCCAAAACAGCTATTTTTGGAAAAAATACAATTTTAAGATCATTTTAGAAAAGGCCCCGGACCCCCGCCGGCGCTGCGCCCGGACCCGCTGACGGCCTCGCCTTCGGCTCGGAGCACGGCTCGCCTTCGGCTCGACGTATATTTTGACCAACAGTAGTCATCAAAGTTTGTTAATGAAGATAAGGTGGATAGTCAAAGAATATGACAACCAAATGGCAACGACTAGGATTCCTCCAGAAGCCATAACCTCTATTTGCCGATGCCATTCAATGGGAGGAGCTGTCAGTCAGATTCAGCTTGCTATAAACGACAGTATACGAGATAATGATTGTCTAATAGTAGCCTCATCTTCTGGAACTCCGATAGTGTAGATTTCAGCAATGCAACTGATGTCGTTCCCTAATGAGTAGTGACCATCCCATTTATATGAATTAAACCTGTCCAATCGGCGGAGCATCGAATGACAGTTATATAGAACAGTTCGAACACTACTTCAAAGATGATTCATATGATCTTAGTGACCATGATTGTCAATAGTGGGATACCAGAAAGCAGCTAAGGATCCCAACATCCCAAAGCTACACTTCAATTGTATGATGTGATGAATAAAATGTCCTGCGTCTCACCTCCCGAAGAACTTAGCTAACCTTTGCAATGGCTATTTGCTGTCAATCGCATTGAGGAAGACTGATTTCCATCGAATAAGGGTTAGGTCAACATACTTTGGTGCCCAGCGATAGGTAACAGCTGAACCCCTGCAGGCCATGATTGGACATATGAATCTTTGCTCGGATGATAGCAACTTGACTGCTCATCAGTCACCATATGACCTTTGTCAAGAGATGAGAGTTCGAGATCAAAACAAATATGAATCGACCGTTAGCTCTCGACTTCATACATAAATTGTGATAGAAAACGTGAACATTACTTCAAGCCTTGGAAGCCATGCTATTGTAGTCAAGTTTATTTGACTAAGGTCTAAACTGACCAGCTCTAGTGGCGATTAGAGCTTACATTACACCCTGGTATCTATTGCTAAAATTCCTAATGAAAGATGAAATGGGAATGGTCCATGGCGACCATGTTACTGGAAGAGCCTGCTATTTAGCTAATTAGGAGATGCTACTCGATAGAGGTGGCAAGTTAAAGGTTTAGAGCACTTAAGCCTGGATGCTAATTGATTATATGTGCATTAGATCTTATTCCCAACATGGGACTAAAGGCATATCTGCGGATGGATGAGATATGACTATCCCCCTAGCAGCCATGACTCCCTCATACTCAATCCTTGCCCTTAGCATGAGGGCAAGAAGGCGATTCAAATAAGATGCGACCTCGTCATTCGCTTATAGTATTTACCTAATTGCCTTTGTCACTCCAAGTCCTCTTTCAAGGTCTGTTCATTCTTAGGATCGCCACCCCACAACGGTTTGAAAAGACGTTCATCGCCAGCTAAAGATTTTGACAGCCATCCCCTGACAGAGATGTAGTGAGGAAAAATGGACCTGCAAAGAGCGTGCAATGCCATCTTCGCACAGAATGATATTCATTCCTTTAACAGGATTACTTTTTAACCATGACTCTTATGTTTCCATGCTTTATGAGTTATTGATGTAACTAACTCAGATGAATTTATATGTGGATGATGTAGGTACCCCGAATCTGGTACCGATCAAAATTTGAGCACCTACAGGAAGAATTATGGAGCATTGCCGTAACGAGCCCGATTGAACTGCTCGTTTATAGAGCCACGTCCTTCGCCTGAGAGAAGTTGTATACCTTAAGATGGATCCGAGGTGACCATCCACTCCTTGGCTCACACGTGGAAGACCTCAAGATAATTGTGCATTGACGTTCAACGTCGGAATCCGATTCCGGATGGACGCGGTTCGACCGTCCATACAATCAGATCCTGCAGTCGATGCCATCGAATTACATAAATCCAAATAAAGGAGGCAGCACCGCCTATCAACATACTTATTTTCCAATTATGCATTTTTCCTTTACATACTTCTTGAGTTATTGACATGATTAACTCATGCAAATTCGTATATGAATGTCGCAGGTACCCGAGGTTTGGTACCGACAACTCCTGCCATAGTTTGATCGAAGGAATGTAAAGCTTTGGCGAACGTGATTCGACCCTTCACCCGCTTACTATTGTCCTAACGACAACATTCTAAAGCAAAAGAAGTTTGACCATTCATTCACCGACTCTTTGCCCTTGACGTGGGGGTAAGAGAGTAAATGCACACGAGTTCGACCTGTGTTATCCATATATGGACATACTAATGAGGCCTCCTCATCATCTATCCATTGATTCGCCGCGCAAGACATAGAAATGTATTCGAGTGTGACATAATCACTCGGTAGATCGACGACTCTATCCCTTGATCTAATGGGAAGAGTGCAACAGTGACGGGTACAATACCATGAACGAGATAACTTTTACCTTCGAAGTGGGGGCAAAAGAGATATGTTAAGACGAGGATGAGTATGACTCGACCGCTCTCTAAAGACGTATCTAACTCTTTCCCATGCTTCGGAAGGGAGGAGTATAAACTCAATAGGGGTGAGAACCGATCATCCCAGATGGCGACCTTTTCCCTTGACATGGGAGCAAAGGGACGATGCCAAGGCAAATGTGACCTGACTGTTTGCCCGACTAACTCTAATCCTCATAGCTTGGATATGAGTATAAACTTAGGACGAGTGTGACAGGCGCGCCAAGATTTAAGACCACTCGATCCACAACTCTAACCCAAACTGACTTTGGGAGAGTATAAAGGACGAACCGCGACGTCCATAACTCTAACTCTCACGACTTGAGAGAGAGTATAAATCTGTTGGGTTAGTGTGAATGGTGCACCATGACTTAAGACCACTAAACCCATAGCTCTAACTCTCACGACTTGGGAGAGAGTATAAAGGACAATGCTGCGACGTGCATGCAATCTTCATTGCCCTCCGATTGAGGACAAGATTATAAAGGACTTACGGATCGGACATCCGAATGACTTAATCCGGTTCCCATCAACGCTGGGGGCACGGACATAGATTTCTGAATTAACTTCAAACACGCTTCGGATGCGACCCGTGTTTCAAAATTAAATGGAGGCTACAGACACTATACCTCCAAACTACGACACCTGACACTTTGACATTTAATAATTCTATGCTAGATAGATTAGCACTCAACATGTTTTCATTTCGAGCTACAATTGCTTGTGACTTAAAGATTGACTTAGTAGCTTGCAAGACTAAGCTGACTATTCTTTTTCGAATTGCAAGATTATGTACAGATACAAAGCAAAGACACAAGGGATACTCGCGTACAACAACAAAGAGGTCGTGTTTGAAGGAATGACATCGACTTCTAATGCTAAGCTTCCCACACGACTCAATGCAATCACCGAAAGGAGGTCCTAAGAGTGATATATCAAATCAACATACACACCCATGTGTAACTGGCCATAGCCCAAGTGCAACGACGGGTGCTACCTCGCAAATACGTTGAATGGAAAACGTGATAACTCGAGCACTTGGATAAATCAAGCACATAAGCTTATAAAGCAATGTCTCTTTTCCATGCATCCATGTCTAAATTTGAATGGGAGGTGATACAACTACCGACCTTTCGCCATTACCCCTGGACTGGGGCCACATTGCTGCTTGAGGGCCACGAAATGGATGCAGGATGAACGTCCATTTGCTAGTCCAGACCGAATTCCCGGTTGAAAGACCCCATATAAAGGAGGACGCCATTACTTTGACCTCTAACTTGCGAGGAGGAAAATTGACTGACACTCAAACTCAAAGGCTAAGAAGAAGGAAGATAGAAATTTCTTCCGTGCTGAGGATATTGGCGCAGAAGGCGCTTGGAACAAAGAAAGTCAGCAAATTTCTTCTTGCAATGATCCCTCAGCATGTCAAGCTAGATATGAAATAGATGGTACCCTCGCTAATTTGAGAACTCAGATGGCTCAGTGAGGCAAACTTCTCTGGAAACGACAGAAAATGATGGATAACTTTTTTACTTGGATAGATGGAAGGCCGAGTAACTATGGCTAACTCGCTGGAGCGAGCACCATGGAAATTCAAGCGACAACGAACTTGGCTCAAACACTCCTTGCTCCATGGTCCAGATCATATGGGACCCTAGGACAAGTTGGCATAGTCGTCTTTAATGAAACAAGATGCAACCAACCTCCTCCCAGGCATTTGTAGCATGCAACTTCCGACTGTAACATTTTGGATGAAAACGATGGATATGCAAGAGCCACCGAAAAATTAAACGAAGCCCGACCAACCTTTGCTCCAATTCGGAGGAATGTTTAAAATCCAGCTCAACCTCAACATGAGGCTCCCCATGTAAGGGGAAGATGAGAGCATTCGAGAAAGCTATAGTCTAACTTCATTGCCATCCGACTCCGAATCTCAAAGCTTGGATGGGAGACCAAGGACTAACATAAGCTGGACACGAATAAATTATTTTCTATCGAACTCTAACTCACAGCTCGATGAGGGAGTATGAATTCAGAGAATACATGGATTTGATGACCACTGTTTAGTAAAATCCCCATGGATGGGGAGTACGGGATAAGAGCTTCGAACATCATCATCTGACTATCCGCCAGCTTTAGGCACATTTACGATTATCTGAGCTTCATAATAACCTAGACTATAAGCAGAAGAATGGCTCCTCAAGAACAACCTTCATACCTCCAAGTAGTGGATCACCATCCAGAATTAAAAAAAAAAAAAACAGAAGCCTGATTGACTGCTATTACATATGCGCAACCAAGAAGCCAGAAACCGGCTTCCACCCAATTTAAGACTTCATACCAGGGGCACTAGCGCTAAATTAGGTAATTAGCGACAACTTCTCAAAGATGAGGGCCAAATTGGCAACATTAATTGATGCTTCAACAGAGATCAGGCGAGACCCTGCATGCATTCCTTGAAAGATTCAACGCCGCAGTGGCATCGGTAAATCGACCTGGACCATATATAGCGTTGATTGCTGTAGTATCCAGTATTCTAGATATCTCAAACTTAAAAATCTCTTTGCATCGAGACCCACCAAGAGGACTTGGCGGATTCACCTCTGAAACAAACCTTGGTATCTCTCTACCATAAGATTCTCCTAGAAACGTTGGAAAATCCTATCCTGAGACAGACAGATTCGTGCAATAAAAGTGTGCTAATGTTGACACTCTTCACGACAGAATGGAGCACCATCTGACTCTTGAAATAATAAAGGAAAAAGAAAAGCCCTAGGAAAGAGTAACAGGAATTTACAATTCTGGAAATGACCAATGTCATTAATCGGGCCCGCGGTCTTGATTGTCAAGCTCAATGGAACCAAGCATGGGAGATAGACTCAACAAGACTATGGTGGCTATTTCGGATTATGCCAAAGCGTGAATGAAGGAGCTCGAATAACTCACTAACGACGTTCGCTCGCTTGCAAGATTGACGAGCTTACTCAACTCTGCAGCTGATGCGAGGAGAGTATCTAAGTTTGCTGATATACTCAATAAGGCGATCACCGCATTCTGGCTAAACAGATGGGTTGACCCCAACGCGAATGTGATTCGACCATTCGCATATACAACTCCAACCCTTGATGACTTGGGAATGTATACATAACGACACAGGGTGACTAAGATTGTTGAACCTACATATCTAACCCGATGCGGCAGAAAAAAGTATAAAGGCTAAAAGATTGGATGTCTGATTGACCTATCACAACCCCCAACAATGCTGGGGGCATAAGCACTGACTTCGCTCGTCCTCCACTAATGCTAGGAACATCAATTTCAACTGACAGATTGACTTTAAACATGACCCTAACTCAATGCATGATTCAGAACATATACGTTATATCTTTAGAATATGACGTGATTCATCCCGACCATCCAAGTGAGCGAAATTATGGATCAAGAAAGAATACAAAGACTTGATCTGCAACTGCATCAAATGGAGAGTATGATGAACTCCTCTGCTTCCTTACAATTGTGATAATCCTACCAACTAGTGGCTTGCATGTTTTCAACACTCGTACTAACTCGTATGTGATCACGGGACTATAAAACAATCTGAAGTGATCATGGCTTTCGGATGCACTATTATTACGATTAGATGCAATCATGGAGTCCTAGATTAATATCCTGATATCGAGATTGTCCAAATCCAAGCAAAAATGACAAATTCATATGCCGACTCTGATGCGCTCTATCTGAACGGTCCAGATGCTAGCTCAAGATATGAAGATTCTGACACCATACTATGACTTGGACGGCTATTGTATACATTGACTTATACATTAAAGAAATCTTAGCTTAGTAATGCACTTGACTTGTTTAGGAAGATGGCGTCGTTTGGCATCAACTTTAACATGTACGATCTCACACGGGAGCCAAACATACCACATGACCTATGATGAAGGAATTCTACCTCTTGATTCAACGAAGTCTAAACGATTACTTGATCATCTTGACCACTTTAGCCATGAAATTTGGCCCGATAAGCATCAACGGAAGCAATGTGGCATATGACAAGCCATTTATACGGAAAAAGATCCAAAAAAGTCCCCTTAAATGATGTGTTGTATGTGTATTTATAGGTAGAAATTCGGTTAGGGTTGAGTGGCCATGTTGCAGCTTCAGAGTAAATCTCGGAAGTAGCGGAGAACATGGGGAAATGGTCTTTAACTGCCCAGAATTCGGTTAGGGGTAGAGACCCGATCCGGTTGGCCCGATCCGGATAACCCGATCCGGATGACCCGATCCGGTTTACCCGATCCAGATGACCCGATCCGGTTTACCCGATCCGGTTTGGTTGGTCAGAAATATTCGCTTTAGCTTGATCCGAAATGGTGGAATCCAACCCGAAGCTTATATGCATAGAAATACGAGTTTTCCCATCCTTCGTTACTTCGTCCAAGCAGATATCGATCTCTGGCAATTCATACTCAAGCCCAGAGTGACCTTCCTGATAGAGTTCTTCGGCTTTGGATAGTCTGGTCACAAAGCAGGCTAACATTTTGCCCCCCAAAGCACAACTTATTTGCAACAAGATGTGAACGTTGTTGATCAAGGTCTAAGAGGTAATTAAAATACCCCAACTTGAACAGCTTCAAGATTATCAAAAGATGATATTAGTCGTCATGATGAAAATGTTAAAGCAAAATTATTTTGGGAAATAACATTGTAACGTTATTCGAAGGATTTGGAAATATACTTATAATGAGATTCCAAAATAAAAGGATATAAAAAAGGCTTGATGGTACGAGATAATATTCCTTTTATAAAAGAAATAAAAAGGGAGATTTGTGAAAGTATTACGGAATTTTCAAAGTATTTAAGATGGATTATTCTAAAGAGATGAGTGTTGGTTTTTGTGTTCAAATAACGAAACCAATACATTATAAGGGCCAAGTGATGCTGTGTATAGACCAATGGATTTGATTAATTTTTATGGTTGTTTATTTTGATAGTTAAATAACCGACTATCAAAATCTGACCCAACATTGTTGGTACGGAAAGACCGGGATCGAATTTTGTTAAACAAGTTGGTTGCTATATGAATTTATCACTGATAGTATTTTAGACTGATCCGGGGGAATTTTGTTTTAAATCAAATGTGCTCGGGTCAGACCAAGCATATTTACAGGTCAGGTTTCCGCTTGAAGCAACAGAGATGGAGCTGAAGTCGAGACGTATTCCATATATATACTGGTACTGGTTTATTTCCGCTGTATGTTGTATTGATCTGAATGTATACTCTGATGTTGTGATATACAATTTTTGTATAAAGTATTTCTGATTATTATATTTTGTCCATTCCGCTATGAGACTCTGATCTTCTTATTCTTCTATTCTAATATTTCTTTCTTTCTTCTCTCACCCCCTAACTTCTTTCTATTAGCTTTCTGGGTTTTCGATATTTGAGTTTGGATACGGGACGTGTTAGTATCTGGATTCAAGCGTCGGAAATTCCGGGTCGCTACATAATCTCTACTCCTTTTTGTCGATGACAAAGGGGGAGAAAATGTTACGAAAATTGTGTTTTGCAGATATTTCTTAAGTATTTATTTCAGGGGGAGTATACATTCAGGGGGAGTAATAAGTTATTTCAGATCTATATTGTCATCAATCAAAAAGGGGGAGAACGTTGAGTCAAGGAATTCAAGGTGTTTTGATTAATGACAAGGAGAAATTCAAGATCGACAAAAAGAAGATATTCGATGGTATAGGTTGATTATTTAGAGTATGAGTGTAGTTAAATATGTTAAAATCTATTCTCAAATAATCATATTTCTATATGGTTTGAATATGTATATGTTTATACATGTATGCACATTCATTGTGCATACTAACAGAAACTGGTCGACCGGTTCATATATAGGCGGTCGACCGTTTCTGTGCAGAATGCACAATGAACGTGTACACATATAACGTACATATATTCAAACACCAGTCTACTGGTCATTTTTTACCAGTCGACTGGTCTACGAATTGAAGCCATCTTTTTTAATAGACACCCCATTTCATCAATGTTTATAATCCTTTCTCTTGGCCAAAAATCATCTCTTTTCAGGGTTTCTCTTCACCAATGATTACATCTCTCCATCCTCTATAAAAGCATCATGAAATCATCATTTTTTAATATAACAATTCTTTCTATTCTTGCTATCTAAGTGCTGATTTCATTCTTACTCTTTAAAAGCATTCAAAAGCTCACTATTCTCGTATATCGTTATTTGAATCCTTGAATCTATATATTATTCTTTAGATTCAAACAACGATATCATCTTCCAAATCTTCATAATATCAAGATCATATTTGAGGATAAGATTATAGGAAGGTTGCATAAGAATTGACAAATTCGTGTTATTTTGAACACACATTGTCAAACTACAAGTTTATATCTTGTTTGAAGTCCTCGGTGTTGTAAGAGGCGAGTTTGTGAAGTCCTCGATGTTGTAAGAGGCGAGTTTGTAAAGTCCTCGGTGTTGTAAGAGGCGAGTTGTGAAGTCCTCGTGTTGATAGAGGCGTGAAATCCCGTTCGGCTGCTCGGGTGTTCTGAACCTGTTTTCCTCAGGGTTAAGTGAGGATAGTGTTTAGTGAAATTCCAGATAGGAGATCTGGGACTGGACGTAGGACGGTGCTCGAACCAGTATAAAAATCCCTGGTGTGATTTTTCTATTACTGCATTTACTTATCTGTGATATTGCTACTGTGAGATCTTTCTTAGTATATATTATATATTCCGCATATCCATATTATTGATCCTGCCTAAAGTCGGCTATCGACACTTTCATAACTCTGATAGTCATTGTTTATATTTCAATTGTTTAACTATTACTTGATTTTTTTATGTTATCCTTCCGCTGTGAGATCTCTGTAATTGGTTTTCTCTTCTTTCTTCTTTTTCTCAATAACTACCTATATTGGAGATTTGTTTGGGTCGACACGTGTGGGTTATTGTCGATTTGAATGGTCAAAAATTTGGCTCGTTACATTTGGTATCATAGCGATGGTTAGCGATGACCTTGGCTCTGCTTGGGAATTAACTCTTTTGAGATAGGGTTAGTAGTGCCCTAGAATGAGTTTGAGTGATACGAGAGAGCGTACTTGTATTTTGATATAAATTGGTTTTATATTGTGTTGATTTGTTCTGTTGAATATTTATGGATTCTGTCGATATATGGGATGCCATAGAATCGATAGGAATTTCTAAATAATCGAACAGAATGATCAATATAATATGGTTTTCAATTATATGTATTTTTTAAATATATCAGGTATATTATTGGTTCAAGTATATATATATATATATATCCGTTTTTGTAGGTGGTAATATTAAGTTATCACCTATTATGGTTAATTAGATAATAAATCTAATAAGGGGAATTATATGGTTTAAGAAAATATTAGAAATGAAGTGATACTTTTAAGTATCATTGGGTGAAACGATTTGCGAGTAAAATAGTAATGAACTTGAAACTTGATCCTGGGTATTTTTGAAATAGTTTTGCCAAAGTTTTGAATAATATCATATTATAGGTATTTTCGAAAGGAATGGTTTAAAGGATTTAAAAGGAAATAAGTGTGTAATCCCTTCTCGGACATCAGAAATGACTTCGGTAATGAGTGCACGAATTATCGACGTTTATTACGAAGTGTCTAAGTGGGGAGACCACTCCGTACTTTCATAGTTTATTTGAAAGTATTTTGGATTTAATTCCATATTAAATAATTTTATATGAAGATATTAATATATGTTGTTAAGTTGGGCTTAAATTTAACCAGAATTGGAAATTTGTTCCTTGTAAATTTAAAGATTTAGATTTAGTAAAATTTATGGTATGGTTTTCCCTAAATAGTATCAATACATATATTATTTAAACTTAGTTATAACCCAGAATCAAGGCATTCAGGTTCATCCTAATGAATAATGTTAGTTGAGAGCTAAGACAACTCGATCCAATTAGAGAATTTTGATTTTGAAACTAAGAAATGGACTTAAGTACTTAGAGAAGAGATGTAGTCGTTGAAATTGCTTAAGCATGAGTGATAATTAAGTTAACAAATCCTAAGTTCGGTCGATATAAGTGTTAGAGAGAATTTAAGTTAATGGAGAAATAAAATTCAATCAAAGTCAATTAAAATGAATTGAAGGCTTGGTTGAGTAATAAAAGGTGAACACTCATGATTTGGAATGATTAATAAGAAACTTGAGTTAATTTGAGAAGAAGTTTAAAAGAAATTATGTTTGTCGAATGGAATATAACTTAATTTAGGTAGAGAAATCAAGTTAAGTAAAGGTTAACCTAGGAAATCGAATTAAAATGGTTTGAGAACTAAGAATAAATTTGAGTTGTGAACAACCCTTAATTTAATTCATTATTTATGAGCCAAAGGAAAATTTGAGTATAAAAAAATATGAGCCTTAATTCAAACCATGATTTGTGAGATGAATAAATAAACTCTGTTAATGGAATAAGGTCCAATTTAAAATTTTAACAAGGCTAAGGGAATAAGGAAAGAGTTAAATGAATGAATGGAGATACCAAAGCAAGAAAAAAGGTAAAAGTAAATATAGAATTTGGCTTATTCAAAATAGGATAATGGAGTAAAACGAATTCTAATTCGAGAATTAGAAATATTGAAATGAGATATAAGAATAAACTAAATCTGAGTTGGATAAATTTAATATAAGGAAATCAACTTAGGAAGATTAAATAAGTCGATATAAAATTATATGTATTGTTGGATTAAGTAAGTGAAATGAAAATTTCAAAAATGAGAGAAGAAAAATGGTTTATATAAAAGGAACCATCACGGATCTTAACCCTTGATTATGGATTGGAAGATTGACTATATGGAACGACATTCATGTAATATGGATGGAGTAATAAGAATAAGTAATGAAATTTGATGGGTTGACTCATGCTAATGGGATAATGATTTAAGATAATCTAGTTAGTGAGAAGGTTAAAATGAACCAAAGCTTTAACTAGGATTTAATGCTCAACATGAATGAAAACTTATTAGGAAGAATATCAGAATAGAGTGAGCAGTCGAATATGAATCTGTTTCTCGAGTAAGGAAGTGATAACAATGTTAGAGTGTTGAAGAACTACCAAAATTTTGGACTCGGAATTTTAAACTTCAAAGAAAATAAACCGATATGATGCGAAAAATCTGAAATAGTCGATAAGCTGTAGCTAAAAATGACCATAACTTTTGAATGGATTATTGGAATTTAACGATTCCAGACTTTTTAGAAACTTTAGAAACTGAACTAAAACTTTTGTTAATAGCGCCTTGCCTAATTTCCATGTTTATTAGGTTGAAATCCATGAATTAGTTGTAGTTGTATGTGCAGAAAAATTATAATCTGAAGCGTATACCTTTATTGTTTTGACCATAACTTCCTAACGGAGCGTCGGATTTCGATGTGCAAGTACAATTCGGAAAGCCCAGGATCTGAAACTTTTCCTTAATGTACTAAGTGAAAATTTGAGATTTAAAGGGGTAAAAACTGGGTTGAACAACTCAGACCTGCATTTTTTAGTGTATGGGCTGAGGTGTTCGCCTTCACTAAAATAGTCATAACTTTTAGATAAATTATCCGAATCCGACGAATCTGGACAATTCGGAAAGTCTGGAAGAAATGCAATAACTTTTGCCTAGTGTGTTTTTGTCAAATTCCAACATTTAAATGATGATAACCAACGATTTGTTCGCTGGCCTGTTATAAGTAGCTTGGTTTTGTAGTTGAAATGTTCGATGCATGTTTTGTAGATTATATACATTTGCTATATATCGTATATATGTTTGATCCTCATGCATATATGAGTATGTAGCAGGTGTAGGGAAGTTGCGCTTTGGAGCTCGCTTGCGCTAAGTACCAAAATGCTAAGGTAAATGAAATTGCTAATAATGCTAAAGAAGGTATGTAATTATGTTATATGGTTTTGTGGTTTATATTTTGTTTTCCCCCATTTTGGGATGCCTCGTCGAACGATGGGATAAATATTTCAGTATATATACATGTAGGGATTTTTCCCGGACCTCTCTGTACAAAGGAGATGCTGCCGAAATTTTTCGTGATTTCAGGAGTTAGGAAATTTATGAGATTTTACAACTATATAGCTTATTTTATAAATACTATTTTATAAATATGGATTTGAAAGTACGACTTGTTTAATACCTTATCTCGTTCTCTTTTCGAGGATGAAAAGATTTTTAGTGGGGGAGAATGTAACATCCCATATTTTCTGTATATTTAATTTTCAATTTAAAATAATTAAGATGGAATAAAATTAGATAAAAATCAAATTTTGTCAATTTTTATGTTGATGATTGGTCGAATTAAGTACAAATAGAATTTTAATTTAGTTTGTACTTAGGATGGTTGTAATTTGAATTTTTTTTAATTAAATAAATTTGAGATGTTTTAGTTTATATTGGGAATTCAAATTTAATTTGAACTGGAAAATTCTAAGTTGTGAATTATAGTTGAAATTAAAATGAAAAATTTAAATAACCAAACTTGAGAACTTAGAATTTGTGAAATCGATTTATAAACTTTATTTAAGTTGTAATTTGATTTAAATGAAATTTTTAAAACATTTAAGTTATGATTTGGTTTAAAATTTGAATTTAATGAATATTCAAATTGAATTAAAACAGTTAAATGAATATTTGAATATTTTATTAATTAATTAACAGTGAGATTTAACTGTTTTGGCGACCGTCTCGGAATTTGACGAAACTGGCACCATCGGAACCGGAACGGTGAGTTATGATAGGATTTCAATTTGCGTTACAATCTGACTTACCGTTTGACCGAACGAGAGAAAGTGTGAAAGAGATCGGTGTAATTGGATAAGTGTTTATTCTCCTATTGGGCTTCTTATATTCATATAAATAAAATTCTTCTTATATTCATATAAATAAAATTCTTTTCCTCTACCCATCAGCCTATTTATACTATACGTTCTATTTTCTTCATCAAAACCTTATTTCCATGGCTGGAAATAATTTTCAAACCCTATATCAAAATGAAAATCAAACTTCAAAATAAAATCTCTCCAAACCATAGCGAATTATATGTCAATTCGAAGCTCTCGACGATACGAAGCTACTGGTACCAATTTTTCTGACATGTAGTGATCAATTTGGCCAGAAATCGCGGTCAAAGGTTCAAAATCGCGAAACCCTAGAGGTTGAATTGGGGGTCTTTGATTTAGGAGTTTATGGACAAATCAATGATCTGGGTATTGTAGAGGATGTTCACGCGATTGCAACGATGGTGTTCATTTGGGTTATAGTCAAGTAGGGCACCGGGATTTGGTCATTTAAGCGTGAAAATCACTTGTGTTTGCCTCGTCGCCGGAGAAGGAGGTGGCCACTGGAGGTCATGTCATTGCTACGGTAGGTGCGGCTGGCTCAGGGCTTTACGGTGAAGGAGGTCTCGGGTTCTATAACGACCGGAGATGGGAGGAAAAGACGGTCAAAGGGTGGCTCGGTTTGGGTTTTCCATCATCAGTTTACTGTAGCGGGAAGAAGAAGCTGACGTGGCACCTATTCATTGAGTGGGAAATTTGTTTATTAGATTTTATATATTTTTTAAATTCAATGGTAAAACACTGATAACTTTTACATGCGAACTTGGATTGACATGCGGTTTGTTGCGTTAGGATCGTGGAGAAATTACAGACAATCTGAGACTGGTTTCGCTGCATTTAGAGACTGTGAAATTTTGAGCTTTGGTTGGACATTCGATCCACTAAAAACTCAAAGGTGAGTGATTCTTCGCTCACGAATAACTGAATCTTTCCCATATTTATCAAATTAAAGTGTGAAATAAGTTGGTTGCGTGGTTGTGTTTGATTGGTGAATGGTTGCTTAAATTTGACATGCAAGTGTGTTAATGCAATGAAAATCGATAATTAGTTTTTTAAATTTCCAGTTAGAAAATCTCGACACTTGAAATCAGTGGAATGATTTAACACTGACCATGGAATAAAATGTTGTGTGATGGATGCCTTGGTTGATTTGAATTACTGCTTGAATTGTCCCTTTATTCAGTACATGAATATTGTGTGCTCATGTTGACAATTAATCTCATTTTCACCTGAGATGTTACGGGCATCGAATAAACTCGGGATTAATTGATAGAAATCAATTAAGAACACAGAGTGAAATGATAAATCTCTGTGACCCTGAATTGGATTGAAACGATAGATCCATCCCTGAAATATCGAGAAATTAAATATAATATTACTTGGCCATTGGATAGATAATTATATAGAGACATCGGTTGGTTAAATGATTTCAAACATTTAAATGTTATTTGGTCGGAAATTTCATTTAAAAGATATATGTCGATACTCGATAAATATGTTTTCTTTAAAGATTCAAACCTTAAATGTTATTTGAATGGTTAAAGAAATTTTTCCAAAACAAATTGAAATTTTGAATTGGGATTTGAATATGGTTGGAATTATTCGATTTGAATATGATATTGGGGATTATTCAAGTAAATGACATAGATTTGAATATAATAAATTCTCATTGAATTTAATGTCGGGAATAAGGATAACCGATGATACTCGGAGTTGTTTTAACTCTATATGAATATGGATTTGAATCTTCTTAATCGAAGGGTTGGTTCGAACAGCATTGAAACAAAATATGGGAATTAAATGAATTCCATCTAGATTGGAATATAGATTTCCCGTTATTGGAACCCGGCGAAAAGAAATAATCATGGTTAAAATTTATTTTATTAAAACTATACATATATCGTTGTTTTACAAACAATTTATATTCTATTATGTAAAGGTTATTTTTGAAAATAATTTGAACTATATACTA